>CM064875.1:437868-552451 GCA_032719365.1 Prinsepia uniflora | reverse complement strand
ACATCGATTATACCTACAATATGTGTGTACCTTGCTAGGGGCTCCACTGGACGCTATGATCTTCTAGCGACGGGCTTTTTCCTCTACGACGGGGCACCAAGATACGAGGCTAGTCGCAAGAGGTCACTGAAGACTCCACCTGCTGTGACTTCAGCACCAGCTCCAGGCCCACGAACTATGAGAGGCTGATCTTTGTACCTTGTTGTTGTGAATGCAATGATGTTATCTGCCCCAGATAGTTGAGCAAATGGATGGTCATTCTTGTATGTTTGCAGCTTCACCAATCCCTTCTGGTTCACCATGTCAACCACTCCAACGTATCTCAAGACCTTAAGATAGCATAAAATCGTCAGGGAAGAAGAACCAAGAAAATCATTTACACAAACTAAAACAATAAGAATGTTACAAGGGTTGCATAATCATGCCCAAAGAACTCCAAAATAAAAATATTCATATTTTTCCAGAATATTATGGTCTCTAGAAAAATCCCATGTCCAGATTTCATCACACAAATCAGTCCACAATCGACAAACCCATCTTAGAATGTCAGAAAATAATGAAGACAAAATGCAGGTTCAAAGGAAACCAGAATGATAATTGTTCTAACACCATGGAAACATTTAATAGCCAATGGGAACCTAGTAGGTTCTACCGACCGCCTCATTAAGGTGGCAATCGACTATGGCTAATTTCAGATAGGAAAAAATTTGCAGTGTTAGGACAGTAACCAAGAGAAGAAATGCATCTAAGAGACACTTACTTCTCCTGCATCCTCAGCTATCTGTCTTTTCTTAGACATGCCATGATCAAATTGTGGAAGTTTTTGCATAAATTCCGCGGCTGATGCACTATCCTGCAAAGAGATACTCCGAAATCCTCATTAAAGGTGAACATTTGTACTCAGCAAGGTATATGAGAACAGGATTTTACCTTCAAGGGTTCTGGCACGAGGCTTTCGACAGGGATGTCAGACAGTTCGAGCTTAAGACCAGATTCCCTAGCAAGAATAATCACCTGCATTTGAATGAAAAAATTTATACCACAAAACAATGAAGCAAAAATCATAACAGAAAATAAAGGTCGGAATTGGGCTTGAGGACAAAAGCAGGAATCAGGATAGTGGTCAATTGACAATACAAACTTCAAAACCTCAAATCAAACGTTGAGGAACTAAAAACTGATTAAACAGACAAAACAACATCACATCAGAAGCCTACATAAGTTAGTGGATTGAAATACCTTCCTACAAACATCTGTTCCAGATAGATCATCTCTAGGATCTGGCTCAGTATAACCTGCCTGTTTTGCTTCTGTCACCACATCACTAAATGTCCGTTTTCCTATAAAGTTGTTGAAGATATAACTCAAAGTCCCACTGCAACAGAAAATCATAGAGGTATGGCTCATGTTAAACGTAATATAACGTGTACATTTTTTAACATGAATATTACATGCTTAAAAAGAGTACTCTTGTACTTTTACCAAGAGAAAATACACAGCAAAAGTTGCCTACGTACCTGAAGATGCCTTCAATGTGCAAAATTTTGTCCCCGGTTTCTAGGAGACCTTGTAATGTATTGATAATTGGCAGACCTGCTCCAACTGTAGCTTCATAGAAGTAATGTGTGTATGATTGCCTCTGAAGAGCTCTTAACTTCAAATACTGGACATGGAAAAAAATAATGTCATGACTGATGAAACCCCAAAAGTCAAAACCCAGAAAAAAATATAACGTATTTATATCTGATAAAGAGATGCCCTACATTACACAAGTGAGAAAAGATACAAAGAATTTCCATGCATGAAAGAGATATTACCTGATCAAGTGGTCCTGAATTTGCCTTTTTGTTGGGGGTGACAACATGAATTCCTTCCCGCAACCAGTCATAGTAGTGGCTTGCTATATTAGAGTCAGCAGTGCAGTCAACCAAAACAGTATTGGGAATAAAATGATTCCCATGGACATGCTGTACGAATTTTTCCATATCTGCCACCACACCCTTCTCTTTTTGGAGTTCTCTCCATCTAGATAAGTCAATACCTCTAGAGTAATAAATAAGAAAAAAGTAAATTCATCGTCATGGAAATGAAAATACTGAATTACCATGATTTATGGAAGTACTTAATCAATTATTCCCAGACCATAAATTACTAAAAGAAGAAAATGGAGGTGATGGTAAGCACATATGAAATTTGAACAAAAAAACGAGCATTTTTAAGCTTCAGCATGCATTGTAATAGGGCTGGCCAGAAGAAGCAATTTCTACTAGAAGAAGCATGTTGGAAAACCATTATTTCAAAAAGCTTAATTAACTTAGACCACCACCATTCCCATTTGTAATTTAGACAATATATGTCAATATCATTCCATTGTTATTTTAACTTACGCCTCACTCAAATGCATTGTCCTTGAGCCAGTGATCCCCATAACACGCAAATCAATGTTAAACTCTTCCTTGAGGGTAGCTGTCTGCAAATTTTAGAAACTTCAGTTTAAGGATTCACCCAACCCAACAAAAGAAAATAAAGCACCTAGGTCTTCATCAAAATTTTGGTTAGCAGGCAAGCAGCAATGTAAAATTGCACAGAACAGCATGTGCCTATGGCTGTAAATGGACAGCATACATGCATTCACAATGTTTTTGAATAAATACCAGAAAACTAGATCAAAAGTTGACATAATGACATCTTTGCTTTCTCAAAATTAGATTAGACAAGAATAGGTTCTCATGTGCAAAAGCTAAGGTCTCCAAGGCTTCAAGTAAGCACACAGAAAGATAAAATCTGACCAAATTTAGGATATTCTAAGTAAACAGGTGATGAAAATCATGCAATCATTGACTGATGGCAATACACTGCTATTGTATAAAAGACTAATAATAACAGAACAAAAGAACCAAAAAGAAGTACCTGATCCCTTAATTGATCGAGTAATGTGGCACCAATCAGACCAGGTCCGATTATGCCCATGGCTATTGTGGTTTTTGAAAGATAAAATCTAGAGTGGACAGCTCTCAGGGCCCTAATACAATCCTCCCGCTTAACTACTACAGTGATATTGTACTCAGAACAACCTTGAGCTATAGCACGCACATTGATATTTGCCTGCATTATAAAAACAATTTAATCCCACTGTATTGTGGATAATAGAGACTGAGAAACATATAGAGTGAAAGACTGCAGTTTAGAAGAGGGTGGCCAAATTTGTAAACCGGATTACAAGCACCCATGACTTGTTAAATTAAAACTACTTATCTTCTTGTTAAATTAATAGAACGTAAATCCTTAACCTTTGCCAGTGCATTGAATAGAGTTGCACTAACTCCGGGAGTACTCGCCATTTTTTGGCCAACTGTCGCCAAAATACTACAGTTTGGAATGACTTGAACCTGAGAGGGGGAAGAGAAGAAAAGCAAGAGGTGCAACAAATTAGTATCTAAAAATATTGAAAGATGATATTCTAACATACCAACAATGTATAAACTTGGAAACAAAAAACTAAAATAGCAATGCACTGCAACAAATTTTCTAATGATAAGCGCAAAAACTACGACAGTACCATCTTTTCCACGATTATAAAGAAACCAATGAACCACAATATTATGTGATTATCAGTAAAATAGACAATAAACAAGTTTCCAGTACACTGTCCTCAATATGCATAAATTAAAGATCAAGTAACCCGGTCAAAAAATTCAGTCACATAAAAATAAAGCACCTGAGAAAGACGTCCAGCATTCAAAGCTTCGCGAAATCTAGACTGCAGCAACTCAGAAACAGCATTTACTTCCTTCTCAGGAACAGCAAAGCACACAGAATGCTCACTACTAGCCTACAGTGAGCCACCACTAATTACATTAAGCATCATAAATGTTCTACTGTTTTAGCATGCCGTGAACCTGAATACAGGGGATGAGGTAACCTGAGATATCATAATAACATTAGCCCCAACATCTTTCACAGCACTAAATATAGCACCGGCTGTACCAGGAACACCAGCCATTCCAGTTCTGGGAGGAAAAAAAATGGGACATTGTTAGAAATGGGTACTTATCTTAATTTAAATGTAGCCACAATCACCGTAATGTGGAACTCACCCTTCAACATTTACGAGGGCCAAGTTGTCTATTGTGGCAAACCCTTTGACAAATGACTCCAAACCCTGGCCATCTTCATCCACAGTAGAGCGACAAATTTTTGTTCCAGGTGCAGCAAGGTTGAAAACATTCCTTATTATAATTGGAATGTCATATCGCATCACTGGTATGATGGTGCGTGGATGCAGAACATTTGCCCCGAAATATGACTGCACATGCACATATTTTATATTAAATTGTGAAGGTGGAAATCTCATAAACTTCGTAGGTGAGTAATGAAGTTCACCATTTCCCAGGCCTCTTGATAAGACAATGTCTTCAGAATCACTGCCTCACTAACTGCAGATGAACATTTCTTATTGTTCAATTAAACGACACAATAAGTAAATTTTTAGCATTGTTATAGATATCTAAAGATGGTTGATATGTGGTATCTTTTAAAAAGCACAAGGGCTATAAACCTTTTCTAGGGTCTGCACTATAAACACCATCAACATCTGTCCAAATTGTGACTTGACCAGCCTTGAAGAGAGCACCCATGATAGCTGCAGAGAAGTCACTTCCATCCCTCTTCAATGTAGTAGGAATATTTTGAGGTGTGCTAGCAATAAAACCAGTAGCTATAATTGTTTTTGATGGATTTTTGGAGTACCATTTCTCAAGTCTCTCTTCAGATTGCTTGAAGTCGGGATCAACTTGATTAGAACTAGTAGGTTTCACAATAAGGACTTCCCTCGTGTCCATCCAATTGCAATCCACCCCATTCTGCACAAGGAAACAAAAAGAACAATTAAATATTATTATAAGTCACAGGACAAGCAACATTCAGAAAATGCTGTTGAAAAATGAGTAGACCACCACCAGACCTTTCTAACAACACATGACAACATCTGAGCAGACCATAACTCTCCATGTCCTACAACAAAATCTGTGAAAGACTCTGTAGCATGACCAGCTGCAATAAGTAAGCATATTAGTCAATCTGATAAGCTCCAACCTCAACTCCTTAAGTAGACATTAAAAATCTAACAAGTAAATCCAGATTCAGTGTCATAATAATTCAAATTAGACAGACCAAATTTTCCATATCACATAAATTGCAGATGCTAGTTAAATTGGACAGCAGGTGCTTTACCACTCGGATACTAACACTTCTATTTATATTCATCAATCTTGACAATAGAATTTAATAAAACTAAGAAGTGAAATGTGAAGAATTAAACAAGTTAATAATCCAACTACTGATGATTCAGACAAAAGAATTAGTCTTTTGTGACTGAAAACACTAGCTGAGATTGTCCTAAATATAAAATATGCATACTAGTAAACATGAATTGTTAACTTCTGATGTTGTTGAAATCACACACCAAATTTACTTTCACTGATAATCCATTTGAGAGGTTATACAGATCAGAAGGCTACTAATTTCATGATGTGTGGCAGAAAAGAATAAATGAAAAAACAACTTTCACATAACATGCCAGGTACAACTGAATCCTTTTAAGACACACTAAGGCACGAGTAGAGAGAGAGGGAGAGAGAGAGAGAGAGAAGACTAGTACCAATGTATATTGCACGAAGCATCGCTTTAAGGTTATTGATATCATGATGCAATTGTGCTAAGAAACTAGCAAGATCATCCCCATCAAGTAAATCACGAGCTGTTGATCTGTGCTTTTCTAAAACAGCATCTAATGCAGATATATAGGACTCATCTCGTGATTGAGCCTTGTGGATCAGATCATACATCATATCTGTTACCTTGGACATTGCAGAGACAACTACAAATTTCCTCTCTGAATCATCACTGAGAATTATTTTTGCAACATTCTTAATTCTTTCTGAACTTCCCACACAGGTACCACCAAATTTATGAACAGACCAAGTGTCACCTTTAGGAAGCTGAACTTTTTCAGGGGATGTGTCTACTGGAGTGTTTACTAATAAAGAAAAGAAAAATAACATTCAGATTAAAAATTATACATACAAGATCCTGAGGAGAAAAAATGAATAGTTTCAAAAAAGGATAGGAAATGAACCTGTGACTGATGCAAAGGTCCGGGTTTTTAGTGTCTTTTTCCTTTCGAGCCCAGAAAAGAAACCCATTCTGGAAAATGAAACAACCTTCTTGTAAATTAATGCACAAGTTCTATTTAAGGTGAAGTAAGAATTACATGTACTTTATGTGGGTAGCATTAGTATAGCATTTTTGTTCTTCTATTTTTCGCTAGTCAAATAATTGTTCAATAACAATAAACTCTTGAAAGCAAGCTGCAAAAAATTGTGACAGCAAATTAAACATCAGTCCTAAGAGTGCAACTTTACACTAGGAGCTTTTAGAAACGTGCTAAGGTCGCAGCCTTACCGTATTGAAGGTCGAAAGAACATACTTGGATCATGATTAGTTATGATCCGTGACAAAATTCCTAACTAGTCAGAACAAAAGTAAGAATATTTGAAGAACACAGGACTAATAAAATCGAAGAGAAAATTCATAACGATTAAGATAACTTAATGCTGTCTATGCAAAACTAAAACTAGAAAAAGAAGAAACCAATAGATCTTGCATTTCGGAAATACTTCCCACAAATAAAAAGTCCCCATATTTTGGGCGCTTTCATTTCTCAGTGTACCAATTTTTAGCAAAATAATCTCTTTAAGCATTACTTGAAATTTCAGCACATTTACCATCTAAGTCTTAAACTCCAGTGCAATGGTAAAATGAAATCCAAAATGAAAAAAAAGTTCCACTTTCTATATAAAAGCTCTACCATCTTCAATTTTCTCGGGTAACAAACCGAAAATGGAGTGAAGAAAACACTGAGTGGTTACAAAAATAAGTACCTGCAAATGGGAGAGCGGTGATGTGGGAGAAAAAATGTACGGCATTGAGAGTAGCAGATCTTCTTAGAGTTGGCATCGTGAGCCCATGCGTTGGGGGAGAGAGAGATCGCTGAAGAAAGCGACGCCATAGCCACTCACACAGAACTTGGGTACTCTGACTTTGGCGGCTTCGGCTAAATCTTCCGGGGCGATGAATGATGGGATGATTAGGTGGAGGGATTCGGGGTGCGCTGCGGCGTGGCGTCTTGACATGGTAGTGATCCATTTAAGCCGTGACACGTGGTGGGTACTTTTTTTTCACAGAAGCAATGTTTGTATTTAACCTCGTGAAAAAATAAAGAAATAAAGACAAAACTCTAAATAAATCTTGAATAGCTAAAATAATAGTAAAATCTTAAAAAAAAATTACAACCTGATTATCATACAAGATTAATAGGAAATCCGATTACGACCATGTTCGGTGAGGAATATTGGAATCGGTTGAAATATTGAATAGTTCTTTGAATTCAAGTATTTTAAATGTAAACATATATATTCAATTTCATTTTCTAGGATTAAATATAGATGGAGTTATTTATATAATATACAAAAAGAAACTCCAGATATTTGATATTTTTTTTTAATGAGATCTCAATTTCAGCGACGGTTTAATGAGTTATTCAATCTAATATAATCTCACTTACCAAATCAGTATAATCATATTTGATATCGACATCGTCATTTACGAAGGCAAATTTAATATTCACTAGTGGGTAGGAATCCATTAGTAATATTGTTGGCTTTAAAATTGAAGTTGAGTGAGTCGTTTGTTATTATTACAAGAGTACTTACCAACCAACCCTCTGGATTTTTACAACATTATTGATTGTGAAGTGATCTACCCACTTTATAATCTTCTTCTAAACTTCCAAATCTGTTTTTAGGTTAATTTTAAGAAGATATATTACATTGTTAGATGATATCTCTAAGATAAGCAAAGCTCCGTCAATGTAAGTACGGTCTATTTTCCATTAGATATGTTGTTTATAAGAGAAAAATATTGTCATGCATCCTGAACTGTATATTAATTTTAGCTATCGTTCATAGATTTTATTATTAGAAACAAACATTCCTGAATTATTTCTAAATATTAATTTTAGCTATCTATCGTCTATAAATTTGCACACTTAAAAATAATTCAAGGACATTTGCACTAATAATAAAATCCATAGAACATATAGCTAAAATCAGTATGAAATTCGGGGACAGCCGAATCTCAAAACCAACAAACTTAACATAGAACAATTTTGAGGTCTAATTGCCACAGTCACACCCTTAAAAAATAATTGAACTTGTTCATCAAGCAATACCCATTCCAATTCCAAACTCTACAACAATCTCAAAACTTTCAACCCATTTGCAAGACAATTTCTTTCTCATGGGTAATCATGTATTATTTATTGTGAAGCAGCTTTTTTGGCATACGGTGACCAAATTCCTTCTCCAAAGTCGCCACATGTGAATTAGATTCCAAATGAAGAGAGAAGAGAACCATTCATTTCTGGCTTGCTAGTAAAGACTATGCCAACGCGCGTAGTGCTCCTCTAGTTCTGCTTGCACCACTTGCCCAATCCACAGATGAAGCCAAATTACACCAACATAAAAATCCATGGAAGTTTGCTATTGTTGTCTCTTTGTACCATCTGGGGATTTTTGGCATGCACCTGCTACCCATCTTCCATGATCAGTATCTATATTTTGCGTGTACAAAGGGCCCAACGCGACTGAAATTTTCAAAATTGGGTTATATTTCAACGAGCAACTTCAAAGTAGTAAGAATAAAGTTTTAAACGAGGAACTTTTTTCAGAATACCAAGTGATTCTGAAATGATTATACGAAGCATCGTGATAGGTGCGCCGGCCACTAAGTAAATTACTTGTTTAGATGTTTTGTTGTTTTGTTATATATACTCGTATAGTGCATGAGCTTCCCTTATAATAACTCAATTACTAAAAATCTTCCAAGTTGATTACTAATACTTGTATCGGACTTCAAAGTTTCTCGTTAAAAAATAACCTTAGTATTGCCTTTTTTCTAAGTGCTACAAAATTATCATACCAAAAAATGAGAGAGAACCTTTCCTTACTATGGATGAAACTATTCGCAATATTGTAAAATTCTCGTAAATATATTTGTATTTTGTGGTTTCGACATTAAAATAAAGGGAAAAAATATCAGTGATATATGTTTTCATGAATACACCCGTATTTAAAGATATTGACATAAAAATATGGAAGGAAGAAAAATCTCCCCTCAATTTTCATAATATAGGCATGGATGAAAATATTTGCTCCGTAAAACTTCCATCCTATATACATGTATTTTGGGGTCTTGAAATTAAAATAAAAGGGAGGAAATATCAGCGATATTTTTTTATATATACTCATACTTAAAGGTCTTAACAAAAAATAGGGAGGAAAAAAAATATCCCCTCAATTTCGATGATATAGTATTAGTCTTATATAAATATTATTAGGTGCTTGAGTTTTTTCTAAAATGTCATTCAAAATTTTTAAGTTATAGCTTAAAATTTACAACATTTTTTTTAACGTGAAAGATATCAATATCGATATCGATATTTTCATTCATTTAACTATCGATATTTTTATGCTGGATCCTTACTTCTTCTTCTTTTGAGACATAAAAAGATAAGTATAGGGAAAAGATAAGTATAGGGAAAAGATACATTTCTACCATACTTGATGCTATAAGGATACTATGATGCTATAAGGGTACTAGGATGCTGTCGTTAAGGGTGGCAATTTTTGACACGACTCGAAACCCGCACGAAATTTATTCGGATCAACCCGCACGATTAAAATTTTGGGTCATTTTTGGGTCAACCCGTTATGACCCGTTTATTAAACGGGTGGGTTTCGGGTCAACCTGTTAACCCGTATAATGACCTGTTAACCCGTTTAATAAATGGGTAGATTTCGGGTTAACAGGTTAACCCGTATATTGACTTATATATTGACCCATTTAATAAATGTGTCATTACTAAATACTAACTCATATATCTACATATTTACCTACTTAAATATCTATTAAATCTTATAATTTAAATAGGGTAAACATGTTAAACGGGTCAAACGGGTCATATGTTAATTGAGTTTTGAGTATAACCTGTTTATTAAATGGGTTAAACGGGTTACACGGGTTATACGGGTCATTAAAGGTCGGGTTCGGATTGAACATTCTTGACACGATTATTAAACGGGTCAGATTCGGGTTGGGTATAAATGGGTAAAACATAATTCATGACACGACATGACACGACCTATTGCCACCCCTAGCTGTCGTGTTGTCGTTCGGTACTAGGATGCTATCGAACTTGAGACCACTATAGATCTATAAAATCAAGACTCTTATTAATAGAATAGAAGGTATATCCTTACTTAATTACTAAGAAAAATAGTTTCTATTTCATTGGAAAATATTCTTCAACAGCAACCGAAATGAGTCGCATCATATATGTGGGCCATATAAGAGAGTAATTCTCGTGATATTACAGGGGAAATATGGTGGCAATACCAAGTCAACAATGATGCTTCCATTTGGGGTTAGATCTCTCTACACATAACTCCAACGAGCCAATAATGAGAAGCAAAGCAAAAATGTCCCGCTGTGCTGACCAATTCCTCGCCTTGAACGTTTCACAATAACCTCGCTCTGTTTTTGTCGACGGACCTCCGTCGCCGTTAAATCATCATAAGCTTCAACTCTGTAATACTTGGATACAGTCTTGCCTTTTGACCCGTCAATTTTCATCAACACCAAATTCTTCTCCATTTAAACCTCCAAATATTCTTCCTTTCATCGTATGAACGCCAGCCGTTAATTCTTTTTTTATAGGAAAAAATCCATCTCGACCGACAATAGAGATGAGGGGCTAAGTAATTAAGATTTAAGAATGGTAGATTACGTAGAAGAACTCCTCCTATTCGGGTTCTGTGTCCTCTCTTTTGCTTTGTATCTCCTCAACTCTTCTCTCTGTTCAGTCTCTTCTTTGTCACCTTCTTTCTCTTCTTCTTGGGTTGGCCAGCTTTGCCTCGGAGTGGCTGGAATATACTCGAGAATATTCCGGGTTTTCGATCAACACAACGATGATGAGCTAAGTAAAAAGGTGCAAGAAAAGGCGAATGATGAACACCAGCACGTGCAAGAGATAACAGTGAACTCATCGACCGAGAAAGTTCCAAATATGACCAATAATAAGAAGTCGAGGATGATCAGGCCGGCGAAGCTTGCCATGCCGGAGGACGGTTTCCGACCAAGCCTCGAGTTTATTGAATTGGGAAAGAAGACGCCGACGGAGGAGAGAAAAGAATTTGAGGTTGAAGGAAGAGATTTTTGTTTGGCAAGCAAGAAAGGGAAAAAAATAAAACTCATGGAAGATGGGCATGGAGTCATGGTCGATATTATGGGGGATCGCACACAGGTACATACGGCCGACTTCTTACCATTCACTACTGGCATATTAGGTATCTTACTAAATATGATCTATTTAGCATGTTCAGATAGCATTACTCAAAAATTTATCGGTAATCTGTAAGTATGTAGCTCTAATTGAAAAATGTTACCTAACTATAATATAGTTAAAAAAAAAAAATTGTGCCCTTACATGCCTATGTTAATATTATATCTTTGTCTATAATATAATGATTTTCTCGATTTTTTTGGTACACCTAAAAATTTCTTGGTCATTTACCTAGCTGCATGTTGATGCAGGCAATTTTTCAAGTGATCGACGGGCATGGAGGCTGTGCAGCAGCGGATTATGTTGCTGAAAATTTAGGGAAGAACATTGTGAAAGAGCTTGAACATTCTGGAGACGAAGAACATCATGTAAAGCAGGCTATTCGCCGAGGCTACTTGCTCACTGACAAGGCATTTCTTAGCCAGGTATAACTATATATATATATATATACATACATACATACGTGGATGTGATGTTACTCTCCGGTTATGATTGATTACTTTTATTAAGCCAATGTGATAAATAGAATTGTTGATTTCTCGAGACAGTGTGTGTAGCATCAAAACAATTGACGGCTTTGGAGTTAAGAGATGTTTATGAATAACCGTCATGTTTAATTAGTACATATAGAGATACCTAATTAACTGTCACAAATACAATGGATTTTCGCACACATAATCTTTACAAAATATTTTAAGAAATGGACGGTTCCCATTACGAGGGAAATGAGCATATATATATATATATATCCACCCTAGGTTAAATTCAATCTAGATCAATTCGATCATACCATATGACCAAAATGTCTTAGTAATCTTCTCTAATTAATTCATCAACTTGTAATTTTTTTGGTTACGTACATTGAAAGGAATCAAATCCTACTCATTTCAGTTCTAACTTATTACTTATTGATATCTTTTCGTATCGAAAATGTTTTATAAAATTACATTTATTTATCGCGCATTTCTAATACAGCCATATATACAGGTGAACTTTATTAATAATAAATTATATCTGTATTGGATATGTAGTTTATAATACGATCACTAACTCATTATACGTGCGTGCAGGGATTAAGCAGTGGGGCGTGTACAACTAGTGTGATGTTGAAGAATGGGGAGCTGCATGTAGCAAATGTAGGAGATTGCAGAGCAGTTTTAAGCAACAAAGGGCTTGCAAATCTGTTAACAAACGACCACCGTCTCCACCGGGAAGACGAACGTCTCCGAATTGAAAACACCGTGAGTATTCACTCTCATCCATCTCTTTAATTTCTCCATTAATTTTTTTTATTTTGAGCCACAAACCAGTTAAGTTTCTGGTTTATTATGAGCAAATTAACTGAAATATATATTAAGCCAATATATATATATATATATGTTATGGTAGGGTGGTTTTGTGCAACATTGTCGCAGTGGAGTTTGGAGACTGCAAGGCTCTCTTGCTGTGTCTAGAGCTATTGGGGATCAACATTTGAAACAATGGGTCATTTCTGAACCAGAAATCAAAACCATTCCTTTAACTTCGGATTGTGAGTTCTTGGTATTGGCTTCTGATGGCTTGTGGGACAAGGTACACAAAATATCTAGCTAGCTAGCTTTAATTTTTCAAATCTTCTTTGATATGTGTGGATAATATTTGCATCGTCCCATCTTAGGAGACCTTCAAGATTCCATCTTTGTATTAATCGAAATGTTCTTATGCATATATTATCGTTCAATTCTTAAATTATCATTTTAAGATCATCTACGCAAAAACTCAAATAAATTGGAGATCGTCTACTTATTTGTATGTGTCAACTATGGGGTTCATCTTAATTGTTATGTATAAATATTGTTGACTTGTTTGATAGAGATAAGTGGCTAAATGATCTCTGATCTCGTTGATGTTTCGTAAAGATGATCTTAAATAACAATTCAGAGAATAAACATGTTCGATTATAATATATATATATATAAAGACAATTATATAAATGAAAAAATAGAAGGATCGTGACTCTATATCCAAAATGAAATGTAAATATTGTCCTATATATTAGCTAGACTACTCAAATGTCAATGTGGTAAAAGTAATATTTTGTCAGTGAATTTGCAGGTAGATGATCAAGAGGCTGTTGATGTAGTTTTAAGAGACAAGGGGTCATTACTAAAAGCTTGCAAAGAACTTGTGGATATGTCTTCAAGTAGAGGGAACCTGGATGACATAACTGTTATGGTCATCAACCTTCAAAAATTTGTGCCAAACTCTACATGATGAATGTGATTCTCTAGAAATTAGGTATAAAGCTTTGTTTAATTAGGTACATGTATATGGACGAGGTTAGTTAATTAGGTGGTAGAATAGTAATGAATTCAGATTTTGTTTTTGTTTTTGCTAGCTATAATATAATATATATTTCAGTCTAGGAGGACGTCCTCTCGTTCCTATAGGTTATTATCCACAATAAATTTAATAGCCTAACTATAAATCGTCAGTCTAGGAGGACGTCCTCTCGTTCCCATATACCCATTAATAACAGAATCAAAACGACAACAACAAAATTTGAAAATCAACCATATTTACAAACCAATCAAAGCTCATACGTAAAAAACTGAAATTTAGTAAAACAATTGAGAGAAAACAATATCAGAAATTAAACTAGATGGGAGGTAAAAATCATGGAGTGAAGAAGATGAGAATATGGAACTTAATTACGTGATATTAGGGTTCAAGCTTATTCTTACATATACATCGGATATTTTGAATACTGATGTTGTAGATGAAATATACTTCAGTGAAAAACCAAGATCTATTCTTACATAGAATGCTTTAGTTACCAATATCTCAATGTCTACACCAACATACTTTGATTTTTGACCGCTATAACAAAATATGACGCAGTGCTTAGTAGCGGAAAGTTGCATTTTCACTATTTACAAGCCCCCCTAGCCCTCCAAGCCAAAAGTAAATCAACTAATTATTGAAAGCTGTCTTGAACACGTAATCTATTCCTTTATCTGCAATCTTAGTAGTCAAAATTTCATTTTCACTCTTTGCTGGCATCCCTAGAACCCCAGAACTTGCGAAACCATATTGATGAAAGAGTATATCTATTACAAAGAGAGGCACTTTCAAAATTTGTTTTCTCTCTGCTCGATTGAAGCACTAGACGTATCTGACTTCCTCATGCAGTCCATCATTTATTCCCTGCGGCTTCCTACACAATTGAAGAAATGTCGACAAGTCTTTCATCAGTATCAAGTGAGACTTCCACGATGTCTTACATGTCTTACCTGTTAAAGAGTCTTGAGATTGTTAAGTTGATACTCCATAATGAACAAATACAAGAGAAGGAACTAACCAGCTCTTATACCATGTCAAACAAACAGCAAACTAACTGAAATTGCAATATTTAGATTCATGGGCGATGAGTGTACAAAAAAATTAAGCTCTGTATATCCAAGATAGAATCAACATCCTAACAAAATTAGTAAGTAAACCAATTCCTAATTTAAAACTAAAAACATATTCCTAATAAGAAAATATTTGCCAACACCCCCTTCAAACTCACGATGTTGTGTTGTGAGCTTCCAAGAAAGAAGACAAAATTGATCTTGTCACACCGAAGTTGTGTCTTTAACGTTGTACTGCGATGATGTGATGTCGATGATATGTTGTCGATGTTGTGGTGCCATTGTGATGCTGATGCACGCCAATGGCGATCTTGGTGTCGATGTGCTCCAATGCCGACTTTGTGTTGATCTGGTGCCAAAGATGAAGTTGTTAGCGATGCTAATGACGATGCTAGGGTCGGGGCTTGGGCTTGGGCCGGGAGGCTTATAGTCCTCCTCACCCAAGCTTGTTCCCCCTTATTCTTTGATGGGCTAGTTCATCCCACTAATTTTATGTAGCCCGTTTTATTAATATATTAGCCCAATAATTTTATCTATCCCATTTTATTGATATGTTAGCCCATTTTATTATATTAACCCAATAACTTTATGTACCCATTTTATTAATATGTTAGCCAATTTTATTCGTCTATGAGAACTATAAAAAAATTGACTTCGACATAAAATAGATGATGAACTTCTAGCTGATTGTATGACCCTTCACATTGAAATATTTACTTGTATTATTAGTAATGAAAACATAATAGAAAATTTTGACGCTATTAATACTCTAAGGATACAATTTAAAATTAGAATGTGATGATTTTTACTTGCGTTGCATGCTTAATTATGGTTTTTGTTATAATTTGTTTTTCTTCTTGCTATCAAAATTTTATGTATGTATATAAATACATTTGAGGAGTAAGGCTCATTACATCTCTCCTTAGTAGGTGTATCTTTTTATGTTATTAGTGAAATTCACTCGTACCGTCGAATTTCTTATAAATCTAGCATTTAAGTTTGACTCCTCCAAAATTCGGATTCAGTAACTGTATCTAGATGATGTTGTTACATCTAATCATAATTATGGAAGCCCAACAAATGGAAGCTCAACGAATAGAGTACTGAAGATGGTCTTACAGATTGAAATCGCTTTGATACCATGTAAAATTCACACTCCATAGTGAACACTGAATAAGAGACGAAACTAACCCGCTCTCATAGTATGTCAAACAAACAACAAAATAAATATTAATGAAGTAGAAATCTCAATACGCAGATTCATGACTCATATGTGCACGAAGAAATTAAGCTCCCATTATGAATGTGAGATACCTTGAAAATCAACAAATATATTTCATTGCAATTAATTTGAATTTTTATTATGGTTTCTATAAAGTTTACTGAAAGGTTACATTTACAAACCTAAACCAAACCTTATATAAGGAAACCAATCCCGAGTAAACAATGAATAATAAAACCTAACTTCCAATCCAATATATAATCAAAATCGTAAAACAAATCTAGCCAAATTTAATTAGTAAAATAATTCTTAATTAAAAATTTAAAAAATATTCCTAATTAAAATAATATCTACCAACAGAAACATCTCATAATTAATTAAGATTCGTCAAGTGGGTTTAGTTCAATTAATTTTAATATTAACTTGTAGACAATTTGTCTCACATTCGAACTCCAATAATATATTATATGAAAAAAAATCAAAAAATTTGCCTTCCCTTGTAATAAAAAAATTAATTAAATAAGATTCAACAATAACAACAAGCAATTATCCAAAAAGCACAAAGGCTTTGACTTTGACAGAACCACAAATCAGAATTTTATGCAGTAACTTCTGAATTACAGTAAAGAAACTTCATAATAAATATTAAAATAAAGTAGAATGCGAAACTTCATAATGACAGTGAAAGTCCTCAAAATCCCAGCATCTCTCTCCCATATGAATTGATAGCCGATTTCCTATTTAGTAATTTTTTTACAAATGGTATTTAAAATAATTAGGACCTTCTTGTATCACATTTTTTAATTATCTAATTACTAGTATATATATATCATAATCGAAAATCATTTAACTCCTAAATCATTATTTTAAAATTATTTATGCAGAAAAAATCAATGAAATTAGAGATCATTTAGTCATTCATATATATCAGCTAAATAAAAAAAATTATGATAATCTTAATTGTTATCAAAACCGTTGATTTATTTGATATAAATGATTACATGAGTCGTTAAACAACCTCCCATCTTATTAATTGTCAATGAGGTAATCTTGAAATTATGATTTATAGAATGAATAATTATAATTAATATATATGTAAAGAATTCAATAAATCGAGATGATACCACCACGGAGGGAAGTGTGCACCCACAACACGAGCAAGGGATGTTATGGTTTGGTCATCCTATTAGATGTTATCATGAGCCATATAATGCATGCCTTGTTTGTTAGTGTGTGTTTGGGCGTATTTGAGATTTGGGTTTGTGAGAGTTAATTTCTTTACAATTTCCTTTGTTGTTTGTGGAAAGTTCTGGATATTTTCGCCCATAGGCATAGGCTTTATTATCCAACAATGTAATTTTTTTATGTTCTTTATAGATTGTTAGTTTTCATATAGGCTATATGTTAGTTATTGACAATATAAATGTTTATTCAAATTTTACTAACTATACTTTTGAAGTTTTGCAATCCCCAACTATCATAATAATTACTTAAACACCCTCTAAAACTTTTAATCCTTATTTAGTCGTTTTTTTTTTCCTTTCTAATTATAAAAACAATTTGTTCATTTTAAGGAATAATGCGAGCATCTAATCCAATTTAAATCAAGATAAAATAAGAGAAATTTTTTCTTCAAAAATATTTTTAAACTTTAAAGAATATTTATCATCTGATATTAAATAATTGGCAATTGCTTATGGTTTAGGGTTAAATTCTTAAATTTTGTACCACAAATTTAAAAATTAAGTCATAAAGCACAAAATTTAAGAATTAAGTCCTAAATTCTAAGTCTTATGTTTTTCCACCACCACCTCATCCCCTCCCAAAAAAAAATTTACTTTGTTCGTCGAACCCCAAACGATAAGGATTTCGTTCTCGATTTCTTAGAAACAAATTTAATTATAATTATATATAATACATTTGTATAATATTTATTATATGTATAATATAATAAAGAGCACGAGAGGCCAAACATTGAAAAACACATGGAGGCAAAGAGGGATAAAGATAAAAATACTATTTTTAATTTTTTAAAATACCTCTTACTAAAAATAAATTAAAAAAAGAATTTAAGTAAAAGTAAAAATTATGAAAGGATCAACTAATATTTTACTTTTTTTCATATCTTACTTTCATATTTGTGATATTATTATTTTTTTGTTAAATAAAAAGATTATATAACATATGCAAAACAGGACTCAAAGGGAAACAAGAAGATAACTTAAAGACGGACACAAAGTTGGAGCAAGCCCATCAAAGAAGAACAGAGAAGGTCGCAAGGATCACCACTACTACCCTACTTAAAGACTAATATTCCATCTCAGAACTTTCAACACATTAATGTTTGAAGCCCTAATAATCAAAGTACATAAACGAGATATAACTATATTACAAATAGAAAGAAACACAACCAACCGACTAAGAGGGGATAAGAGAATACCATAAAGGGAGCTGCCACAAAATCCCACACAGAAACATTACATGCTCTCCCACACATAAGAAGAGAACTGACACTCAAATAAAATATGAGAATAAGATTTAGCCGGAAGATTGCAGAGAAAACACAAGCCATTACCAAGGGCATTAAAGTTCCTTAATCTATCCAACGTAATCAACCTGCACCGAATAGCAAGCCATAACATAAAGCTTGCCCTATGAATATGACCAAAAAACCACACTAAACGGTGCCAAGGGACACTAGGAGCCAAAAAGAGACAAGTTATTCCACACAGACGAAGAAGAAAACCTCACAGAAGGATTAGCAACCCAGTTATAAGAATTAGGAACGATAGCATTAGGGTAAAGCCTCTCAGCAGCATCACTAACCAATCTAATCACCGACAAAAGAGAAGAAGGCCAACGCCAATTGGAGCCACTGACCATAGAACTGACTCTAGTATGAGCAGCCAAAATAGAAATCACCAACCATCTCATTACCTACCAAAACTCATAAAGGGCCAACATCTAGCCAATTATCACACCGCAGAAACACAACAACTCCATTTCTAATCACCGCCTTAATGAAAGGCCTAATGAGAGATCTCACCTTAAATAACTTCCTCTAATTCCAAGAACACCAGAAAGGAGGGGTGAGACACCAAAAACACTTGGCCTCGAATAAAATAGATCTTGACCCAGTTACCCCAAAGACTGGTCTTCTCAACATCAAATAGGGACCATCTATGACTAACCATAAGAGTCACATTCCACAAGTGAAGTTGCCGCAACCCCAAGCCACCTCCCCCACACATTACCAGACCACAAGGACCTACGACACTTGAGCTCGAAGTCACGAATTTTTTTTTCGGAAGGAAGAGATGAGAAGACCAAAAGTTTTGCACACTAGACAACACAAACTTAATTAGTTGCAGCCGACCAACGAAAAAAAGCTTTCAGTGTTCCCAACTACTAATCCGGTCATCCATACGCTCCAGCAGGAGGTGACAAACATAAAACCCAAATTTGGAGGAGATCAAGAGGATGCCTAAATAACAGATAGACAGAGGCCCCAATCCAAACCCCAAAATACTCGCATTCTGGCCCTCTGGACGATTAGACCCACTTGACACAAAGACATTACTCTTGGCCAGATAAAGACCAACCCGAGGCCCTGGAAAACAACGCTAGCTCTTAAAGAGTAATAAATTAGTCAGCCCTAGACGTTTTGACAGTAAAGTCTACACACTATTTCACCAAAACCCGAAAAGGAAGAAACCCTACGCACTTCACAAAACAAACGGCAACAACAGCTCTCACGCACGTAGTCTCTTTCCGAGCTCCGACAATGGCGGAGCTCTCAGTGATTACACTAGGAGGCAAAGGCTCGTCTCTCTCATCCTCCTCCGTATATGCCATAGCCAATGGCCTCGCTCAACTACGCCTCGACTCATCGGCGCTCAGTAGGCTAGCCTCCTCCACCTCATCACCTCTCAATACCCACGACCTCGCTTCTCTCCTACCCCCCCTCCCAACCCTTGAAGAGTCCAGGGCCTCCCTAGTCGTCCTCATCAACAAGCTCCTCTCTTTCTCAGGTTCTCCAAACATCCGTACGGTTCTTCCGGTTCGAATCGCGGAAGCGCTAAATTCGCTAGATTTAGAGCTCGGGTCCGTCGATTTGACTGAAGAGGAAGCTCTTGCATTGGAGACACTCAAGTTATCATCCGCCTTGTACGCAATATGTGCTCTTCTGGACCACCGATCCTCGGCTTTGTCTCAGGTTTCCGACTCAGTGGCTGCGATTTCTTGCGAGGCGTTGAAGGCCAACGTGGCGGCCTTTAATATGATGGATTCAGGGGATGGTTTTGCCGCGAAGGAGGAGATTGCGGTGGCCAGTGATTTGAAGGTGTTGCTCAATGGGTCGAAGTTAGTAGGAGGTAAGGACAAAATTGAAGCCGTCACGAAAATACCCAAACTTCACGCCGGTTTGAGAGAGCAAGTGAAATCGGTGCACTCCAAGACTAGAGTGGAGCTGAATTCCGGCGGGAAGGTAGTTTTTCCCGGCGAAGTGAGGAATGCATTGTTGCCATTGGCGGGGGCGCTGTGGGACCTGGGGGACGGTAGTTTGGCCCGTACGAAAAAGAGCGTGGATAGGGTGGGAAGTGAGAATGTTAAGTCTAATTTGGTGGCGTTGCTCGAGAAGACATGCCCAAATGGTGAAAGCTTGAGAAGCGGGTTCCAGACTGTTTCGCAATTGGCGTTCGAAAAGGAAGAGAATTATGATAATTTTGCCCACCAAGTGAATGTGTTGATGGGAACCGTGTGGAAAATTGTGACTTGGGAGGCAATAACGGCATTTGTGGCACTTGATGGAGAAGAGTTGAATGGGAAGAAGATTGAAGTTAATGAAGTGAATGGAGGAGAGAATGTGAAAGCTGGGAGGAAGAGTGAGAAGAAGAAGAAGGCGATTTTGGGGAAAGGGACTAGTCTTATATTGCAATTAATCAAAGAGAGGTTGCAGGGTAAGGGAAGACATGCTGTTGATAGTATTGGGATGTTAGAAAATTGGGTTGAGGAGTTTATTTCGTTTTTGGACCCTAAGGACCCGGAATTTGAGACTTTATTGAGCAAAGTGAAGGAGATAGTGGAAAGTAATGAGACTAGAAGACTCCCCAAACTTCCAAAGGTAACCCCCCGCCCCCCCCCCCCCCCCCCCCCCCCCCCCCCCCCCGTATTTATAAGCCTCTATGCTCATGTTGCTGGCTTAGTTTTCTCTCCACGGATTTTCTCTTTTGTTTCTACTTATTATATGAATCTTTGGATTGTAATGAATGTACTTACTAGCATTTTGACCTTGGACCTATTATTGCACATCTAGGGTACTCGTGACTTTGCAAAAGAACAAATGGCAATAAGACAAAAAGCATTTTCAATAATTGAAGAGGTCTTTGAGAGGCACGGTGCCACGGCCTTGGATACTCCAGTTTTTGAATTGAGAGAAACTCTCACGGGGAAATATGGGGAAGATTCAAAATTGATTTATGATCTTGCTGACCAGGTAAATGTCTCATTTTCAACTTTGTCTTGGGTCTTGGACTATATCAGCAGAATGCCACTCTTTTTGCGCTTGTTATGTTGAGATTGTGTAGTATATTTGCAAATGCATCCTTCACTTGGTATCTAGTTACTTCAGAGTGTTGGTCCACTAAGCTTTAGTTATACTTGAAATTGCAAATTTGGAGAACATGCCAGATTTGTCACTGTTGCCTGCTGCGGTAACAAATTCTACAGTGAGCTATGGTTTGATTATTAGGGTGACAAGTTGTTGCTTACTGAATATGTGAGGGTTTACAAACATTGTTCTGTCGAAGGAGCATTCTTTTATTATCATTTATTGGATCTCTCAACTGAACTCTGTTAAGTAGATATAGCATTGTCGATTGTATTCAGATTTCCGAGCATGTTTACCTCCTTCTGTATTGTGACGGAATATGGGGAACATGTAAATAATTATCTTTGCATTGCAGTTATACTAGGAAGATTTGGTTTCGGTTGTTGATGATGTTTGGTCTGAAGTGGGTGTGGTTAAGAGCATTATGGAATTGTTAGAAGGTTGTCCAATAGTCAGGGCTATTAAGAAGGTTCTCATTTTGTAGAGATGTACTGTCATGTCACTTTGTTAGTGTTTGGTTGAAGAGAATCAAGAGAATCTTCCATGATGATGAGGAAGTGGGTGCAATCTGGGGTTGGGTCAGATTACTAGCTTCATTCTGGCTTCTTTGTCAAAATATTTCAGCAACATACCTTTCAGTGTGAATGGTTTTGATTGGAGTGTTGCTGTGGACTGAGAGTGTCATGGAATGCTGTTCTGTCTGTTGTTTAGGCTTTCTCTTAGTTGTTTTCTGTTTCCTCTATTGTTATTGAGAGTACTTATTGATGCTTCTGTCACACTTTCCTATTGTTAAACCTTGTGAAAAAATTTACTTTTATCTAATGTAGTTTGTGTTTATCCTTGTTGCAGGGTGGAGAGCTTTTATCATTGCGATATGATCTAACTGTTCCATTTGCTAGGTATGTAGCTATGAATGGTCTCCCATCTTTCAAAAGATACCAAATAGCAAAAGTCTATCGAAGAGACAATCCATCCAAAGGACGATATCGTGAATTTTATCAGTGTGACTTCGATATTGCTGGCCAATATGAAAAAATGGGGCCAGATTTTGAGGTTATTAAAATTTTAACAGAACTTCTTGACGAGCTGGAAATTGGAGATTATGAGGTAATTTTTTTTAGGGTTCCCCTTTATCTTTGTCATTCCATACAAAGTTTTGCGAATTTGAGGCTGGATTATTGTGTGCGCTTGTGTGTATATATGTATACATATTTTGACATGGAGTTACGCGTGTAACTTCTATTGGATATGTAGCAGTATTAAACATATCAGTGCATGTTTCACAGTTGCGTATGAATGCTTGTTAAGTTAATAAATTCAATTAGTCTAATAGCAGTAGTAATATTTAAACAAAGATTCTGTCTCACTGTAATAATTTCTTATTGCCATTTTACAGAAAACAGGACTCGTTCTATTCTTTTTGTTGTTATACCCTTCAACCTTCATGTAGACTGTAGAGCCGGAATGGGAAGATGGATTTCGACCTTAGTCTTTGAGTCTTTACCTTGCGATTTTAAATTCAGACTTCATAAAGTGCTTTCAAATGTGTTTTGATATTCTCAGTGCTTCATAGACTACTAATAGTCAGACCTCATATGCCTTAAGTTTAATCTGCAATTTCTTCTTAATGTTTATTGTACAGATTAAACTGAATCACCGAAAGTTGTTGGATGGAATGTTGGAAATCTGTGGAGTGCCTCCTGAAAAATTCAGAACTATTTGTTCAAGCATCGACAAGTTAGACAAGCAGAAATTTGAGGAGATAAAGAAAGAAATGGTAAATACCCCAAAGTAGCAGCCGTATTTTCCCATGTGCCTGCTCGTGTTACATTGTTGTATTTTGGTTTATGTGTTTCCTTGTTTTGCACGTGCTTGGCTTGAGTTACATTGTTGTATGTACTGCTTCTTGACAAGGAATGCATGTCTAGTTGGCAACTCTCCTGGTTTGTATCTGTATTAATTCCCCTAATGAGTGGCTTAAGCCTCACAGCATGAGGGTGAACTAATGGAGCTGCACCCGCCAAACAAAAACTCTTATTGTTAAGTAATTGCTGACTTGGTACACTGAATGGTATTGATTTTATTAACCATGTTACTAAAGATAAAACATTGGTTTATCGGAATAGCAACTAACACGTGCTTCTTCCAAGTAATCTGCGGTTATAACAATTAACAAGAAAAATATATCTACTGGTTTGAATTTTCATTAATACCAGTACCAAATTCATTTCTTGTTGTGCATGGTTCATTAGTTTGTTGTGCATTTCTCCATAATAATTTGGCGTGCATTTTAATTGTATCCTTTATTCTTTTTCTCGTTGCATGTCATTTTTCATGCAACTATTGACTTGTTTTTCTTCACTGATTCTAGTATGATTTTGATATCTAGCATACATGAATTTTTGTAGGTGGAGGAGAAGGGATTAAGTGTTGATACAGCAGACAGAATTGGTGTCTTCGTACAAGAGCGTGGAGATCCTTTGGAATTGTTGGTTAAGCTTAAACAGGAGGGCAGCAAGTTCTTAGAAAACAGTTCTTCTATAGATGCATTGAGTGACTTGGAGATCTTATTCAGAGCTTTGGAAAAATCAAAGTGCATTGGAAAAGTGTCTTTTGACTTGAGTCTTGCAAGGGGTCTGGATTATTATACTGGAGTAATATATGAAGCTGTTTTCAAGGGAGGCGCAAAGGTAAAATATTGTAAATTCTGTTGCGATTTCTTTGCACTCTTGCGTGCTATTTCTGTTCTCATAACATGTCTTCCTTGTGACATGTCTTTTGTGCCCCATGACATTTCTTAAAAATGCTATAGTTAGATGAATTCAGTAAGTGATAATACGTACTATTGTTATTGCTTCCTGGCTTATGTCTTTCAAGGATAATATAGATATTTGATCTTGTCAACAGGTTGGTTCAATTGCTGCTGGCGGACGCTACGACAACCTTATAGGGATGTTCGGCTCAAAGCAGGTTCCAGCTGTTGGTGTCAGCCTTGGAATTGAACGAGTGTTCAATATAATGGAGGAGCTTAACAAAGACAGGGTGACATTCGACATCTTTCTATGTTGATTAATAGCCTACTGTATTTACATTCTGGGTGTATTTAACTTTTCAATCATACTCTGATTGGTAGTGATAACCGTTCAAATCCCGGTTCCCCTAATTGGTTAACAAAAAAAAAATTGTTTTATGAAGCTAATGGAAGTATTCATGTTTTATTTATACAGAAGATCCGAAAGACCAAGACTGAAGTCCTAGTGAGTGTCCTAGGGGATGATTTAACACTAGCTGCCGAACTTGCCAGTGAACTGTGGGATGCTAAGATCAAAGCAGAATACTTGGTGAATAAAAGAGCGGCGAAGCACTTTGATCGAGCAAAAGATGATCAGATCCCTTGGATGATAATTGTTGGTGAACGAGAGTTGAATGATGGGGTTGTAAAATTAAAAGACATGGCAGCTCAAGAAGAAACCGTGATTCCGCGAAATGAAATTGTAGAGGAACTGCAAAGACGGCTGAATCCATGATTTTAACCGTGGAGGTAAGGTAAAGAAAATCAAAAGCTGTAGTTTCTGAGAATTGTTTTGGTTAGGTTTATAATTGTTGCGTCACTTTCCCTACATGTTTATACACAGTTTTAAAGTAATCGACTTGTTTATTATACGGGTTTAACTTTTGGATTATGATGTGTACTCTTGTTGATTCTAGGGTTCATGTGCTCTTGAAACTCCCAGCTTGGTTATGTTCATGGGAAAGTGGTTGCTAGTGTTAATGGATTTTACACTAATTTTTAGTTTTCATCCTTCAATTTTGTTATTAGCAGTAGATGCCATGGGCTATGTTCAAACATGCAAGAATAATCATTCCGTTAAATTTTTCAATGATTTTAAGGACACGCATAATACGATAATTTTACTCTTATTCTTAATAGAAATTGTTGAAAAATCAAATGGAATGATTGTTCTTGCACGTTGAGTAAAGTTCAAGGACCTACTTTATTAATAATAAAATTAACGGATGATAGCTAAACTTAGTATAAAGATCAGGTACGCTATTAGGAATTTTCCGTTACGTGTTTTTAGGCTTATATAACTTGAAATTGAATATCTACTTGTTTCCTTTGTTGCTTGAGTTAATTTTGTGTGTGTTTTCGTGTTCAGCTAGTGTTTATCGATTTTGTTTGCTAAAATTCTTATTTTATGATGGTTAAAATTGCTAAAATATTCATGTCATTTTGGCATGTTAGTTAATGAAATTGGAGCTATTTTTAACTCTTACCAACGGTTTTTTTTTTCTTTCTAAAATCTTAGTTTGTATCGGTTAAAATTATATGTTTTTCTTAATGAAGTGACAAATCGATGAGATTTGAGAAAATAAAAGCATGTAAGGGCAACTTGAGGCAAAAAAAAAAAAAAAAATTGCAAGGTGAAATTGATCGAGGCAAAATGAAATTAAAGGTAAAAAACTTGTTAATCTTGCATTTTATTTTAGTGGTATTTTTTTATCATTTTATTTATTTATCAAATTATTTTTATATATATGTAATAATCAAAATCGTTAATTGTCTAAATTATCATGTCAAGATCATTTCCGTATAAAATTAATAAAATTTGAAGTCATTTAATTTTTTATATATACTAATTAAATAAACAATTCACTATGAAAATTTTAATTTTTATTAAAATTGTTGACTTATTTGGTGCTGGTGCATATAAATGAGTAAACGATTTCTAGTCTTATTTATTTGGTTCGATTATGATAATATGTACAAAAATAATTCGATAAATTCAAAAGGCAGTATGGGGAGATATCATCGGAGCGAGATATACGTATTGTTCTGAACCCAAATCAATAAATAAATAATAAGGTTTGAGATCCTGGTTCCAACAATTATAAACAATAAGGTAGATACGAATGCATTATTCCCTAATGTCATCATATTTTTCTTAAAACTAATAATAAAGATATTTAATTAATTTAATATATTTTGAATTTAAAAATAGATATAATTTTAACGGTAAGATAATCACATATAATTCTATTTCTAATCTCTCAAAAACGAAAAATACATCCAAATTTTAATACAAAATACTTTGAATTTGATGTTATCTCATTTAAGTTAATCCCGTTCATTAAATATGGCTTAAATTCTTTCACAAGTAAAACATCTTTTAAAAAATCGATTTATATTTTGTCAATTAAGGGAAATAATAAAATAAAATCAGAAAAAAAGAAACGCGGGTAACTGTGTACCACAAAATCATTCGTGTAGAATTACAATAAACGATTGTCTACTAGTAGGTGGCCTGTTTCCGAAACTTTCCAACAGGCCCCGTGAGTTTACCAAAACCCCTCAACTCCATCTGCATTTATTTATTCGCCTCCTTTCTTGGGTTGTCTTGTTCCCCACCCCTACCTTCCTTCAAGTCCCTAATTCCTCCTCTCCTAAGAAAAAGACATCTCAAAATTCTCAATATCCCTCTTCCTACACCCAAGTTTTCCACTACTATGTAAATGAAATGTCTCAAATTTCGTATTTGAATTAAATACCCAATATATTGTGTAAAAGAATTTTAGCAATATTCCCTGAATTTAGCTAGTAATAGGATGGAAGTTTTTTTTGGGCCTTATTTTTTATCCTAAAATACTGATAATCAAGAACTAATATGCACCGAGAATAGGGAAGACTCACACACGCATTATAGCGCTGACAATCAAGATATAGAGAATCATATACTCATACGCGTTATATGCGAACTAATATGCACTGAGTATAAACGAAACATCTCAAATTTCGTGTGTTGATACGGAGTGAATTCAATACCCAATATATTGTGTAAAAGGATTTTAGTAATATTCACTAAATTTAACTAATAATAGAATAAAAAAAAATTTTGGGCCTTTTTTTTTATCCTAAAACATTGGCAACCAAGGACTAATATGCACCGAGGGTGGAGAAAACTTACACACACGTTATATATGGGGAATCGTGCACCGAGGATGGGAAAGACTCACACACACATTATATGGGGAATCGCGCCTACAATCAGGATATGAGAATTGAACTCAAAACTATTTAAGAGCATACCGAATCTGGGAACGCCCTAATCACCAGACTAATCTGTTGTAGTTTTTTTTTTTTACTATTTTCTGACAAATAACCACATGTATTAAGTTTATCTAGGTTTATATAAAAAAACTGTCATGCACAAATTTAGATTTCCATACCAAAGTTGGCATAATTCCATATAAAGTCTGTTTTTTAACGAATAAATGAATACAATTTAACGACTGATTATTTGTCGTAAAACAATAACTATATTTTATTTAAAAAAGGACAGTAATTACTTTGTGAAATACCATACAGCTAAATTTTAAAAGTGATCAAAATTCTAAAGATTTTCAAATGATACATTATTTATTTTTCAATATCATTATATAAAATAAAAATTTTAAAAATAATAAACTCCGCTACTCTTGATTTCACGATAGGAAATGACGTGGCACAAACCCATTAGTCCAACCTCCCTAAAAGAGCATGTAAAATTACAAACTTGACCTCCTATTTTATCTCTTTAGCAATCTCCATCCATCTCTTCGCCCACAGGTGGCCCAGCTTAATCAAAGGCAGAGAGTCTCATCAGATACGGAGTGGGTTTGAAAAGCAAGAAATTTGATCATCATCAATAAAAACGGCTCCTTTATTTTTTGTGGTTTTCCATTAAAACGACACACGGATGCACTGGCCAACACAGAAAAAAGGAGACGCGAGCTCAATTCCGCTGCGTCTTTGATTGGGAAACCGTTAGGGTTAAGGCTTATTAGAGTGCGACAGATTTAGGGTTAGGGTTTTTGTTCAGTTCTCAATCCAATCCCCCCAATTTCTGTAACCCTCAATCCAGCTCACACCCCAACGAAGCCATGGAAGGACGTGGAGGAGGCGTTGCTGAGTTGGAAGACTGGGAGGTGCTTCCCAACTTGGACGTTGCGATTGTGAATTCAGATGAGGCGGTGGTGGATAGCGCGAGAACCAGCTTCGTGGGAATTGATGTTGACACCGAGGGTATGATCAGGTCTGATTACTTTTCTTTGGATAATCAGGGAAAGTATGGGTATGGTAAGGCTGTGGTTGATGCTAGCGAAGAGGGATCGGTTGAATCCGATAACCCGAGCTGGATTGACCCGGCTTCGGTGACTGGCTATGGAAGAAAGGAGTCGGGGGGGTTTTGGTTCGATTCGGGCAGTGATCAGTCCTATGACCGGAAAAGTAATGATTTTGAGGCCGATAATGAGTCGGGTTTTGCGGGAAATGAGCAAAGCCAAGTGCTTTTTGGAGGGAAAGGAGAAATGGAGGCGGGTGATGAAAATTTGGGGAAAATGGAGTCCGGTGAGAGTACACTCAGTGGGTTGGAAGGCAAAGTCAGCTTTGAAGAAATTGGGGGAAAGGGAAGTGTTGATATTGGCTCGGGAAAGTTCTGGTCCGATTCAGGTGGTGACAGTCTGGTTTGTGAGAAATTTGAGAAGGCTGAGAAGGAAAATGAGATGAGTTTCGGTGGTTTGGATGTTGGAAATAGCTTGAACAAGGAGCCAGCAGATGAACAATTGGTTGAGAGACAATCAATTGAGAGTGAAAGTGCTGCAGTGGAAGAAGTGAAACCGGAGGCGAACTCGGGTGGCGACGTTGCGAAGAGGAGGATCTTGTGGTGGAAGGTGCCATTTGAGTTGTTGAAATATTGTGTTGTCAGGGTGGGCCCTGTTTGGTCCATATCCGTGGCGGCAGCAGTAATGGGTTTAGTTTTCTTGGGGCGGAGATTGTCTAAGATGAAGCGAAAGAGCCAGACTTTGCAGCTCAAGGTTACTCTGGATGATAAGGTCTGTTATTGCGATTCATTATTTACTAATTTAATGATAATTTTTTTACTCCATGTTGTTGTAAAGCTGAGATACCTGCACTCGGACTATTTAATTAGACTATATGGTGTGGGCTTTGCATTTTCATGTTTGTTTTTGAAATGTTAAAAGTTGAAATTCGAACCTTTTTGCGACTCTTATGCACGGTTGAGTAAAAATCTTGATGCAATCCTGCCTTGCCTATCCCTTGTTTTCTGAAAGTAGACATAATATAGATGATTATTTTTGTTAGTCTCTGTTGTGCTGCTTTAGTTTATTTTCCTGAGGCCAATCATATAAAACTCTTTATTTTGAGGATATTTTTAGTAATTTTCTTAAAAACCCTCTTTGTGACTTTTACGTATAATATTATGTCACAACCTCCTGTGATAGGATTCATACCGAGGGTCAAGTTTCTTGTTTTTGTTTGCCAATTTGTAAGGAATTTGATCTCTTGCCTACTTGGATCAAGAAGAAACTTTATGCTATAATTTCATATCTTTCATTTTTACTTTTGAATCTTCATTGCTTTTCTCAAAGGTAAAGAAACATTTGGGAGAGTACCTTTTGTATGACAATTTTTTGCTTGTTCTTGACATTTCTAGTTCAAACTTTAAAAGGAATGTAGAAAACCCTTTTTTGTTTTTACTTCCCTACGTTAATTTTGAAATTTGGTTTCGGCATCTAACATCTCCTCAAAATTAAGCCTGGTTTCGAGGAAAAAAAAAAAACTAATAGTGTAATACCCTGCAACATGACTTAACCCCTACTGAGATCACTTTCCACTCATATGGCCATATCCATTTTGTGAAATAGAATACTTTTATGCTTGATCAGTATCTCAAGTCCAATAGTCATCTTCATTATATGTTTTAACATGAAATAGAATACTTTTAAGTTGACTATGTTCCATGATATTTATAGCGTCTTCCGAAAGTCAGCTAAAGTAGGGTTTCCTGTTTCGGCCTTGTATCTCGTAGAGACTGTAGAGTTAACTTGTTTCTCCCGGAGATCTTTGTTATTGACATGTTACTTTGTTATATGAGTTGTGTGGTTTTGTAGTTGCGAGCTTTGATTCTCTGTTTGAACAAAATCTTGTATTGGCCAACCAATCATTGACTTGTCCAACTTTACAATTTATGCAGAAGGTGTCTCAGTTCATGAGTCGGACTGCGCGTCTCAATGAAGCGTTCTCCGTGGTGAAGCGGGTTCCTCTAATACGACCTTCACTGCCAGCTGCTGGGGTAAATCCATGGCCTGTATTGAGTTTGAGATAGAATATTCTTGTGTGAAAGAAGCGTATAAAAAAGAAAGTACTTTGTCCATGAGCCGTGTGCTATAAGTACTAAACTATGCCACCTCCTGCCTTGCTTTGTGTATCCAAACGATTGCGTCTGCTATGTATTTACTATCAGCCTAAGGATCTTTTGCATCACTTGTAAAATACAGCGAAAAATTTCAACTTAGGTAATTTTTCTAGTGTTACAGTTACTTTTCCTTTTGCTGCATGCTTCCTTGTTCATCTGTTTTTCATGCCTCCCTAGAAATGCTGCATCCACCAAAGCTTTCCCAAATTTTAATATTTGATATATTTTAGATATAATTATAAATAGGTCTATTTTTTCAGTTCAACTTATAAGTTAATTCACTATGATAAATAGAGACAGTAAAAAATAAATAACTTTTTTTTGTATTGTTTGTTAAATTATATAATTTCTTTTTAGTCCGTTATTTTTTAAACAATTATAAGTGTATCATTACATATTATATTTATGTACATACTAATATTCGATTTTAAACTTACAAGTAAATTAAATAATATTACATATTTAAACTCTTCCGCATAAATAAGATACTGATATATATAGAAATTCTAATTGTATCGTAATAGGTATATTTTTTTTATACACCTCTCTTATGAGAAAATAAAATAAACAAGTTCATACTCATTTATCTACGAAAAGTAATAAGATAAATAACGTACCTTAACTTTCTAACTTTTCAAAAATATCAGACGTTATCCGATAAAACAAATATAAAATAAATCTTTTGAAATTTAGTTAGAATTATTTTAACTTAATTAATTTGAAAAAAAATATATAAAATAAGAACATTTAAAATTTGAAAAAAATTTCATCCGTATTTGAAAAAAATGGTATAAGCGTTACTTAAATTTTTTTAAAAAATAAAACCATAAAATGAACACAATAAAAATTTGAAAAAAAAACAATAAATGGATTATTTTATATGTTAAGTGCACTAATTTATAAATTAGGCTTAAAAATTGGACTAATTTATAATTATCCCTATATTTTAAATTTCTTAAATAATATTATTTATATTATGTAAAATTTACATATATTGGTTAAAATTGTGTGAAAATTATATTTATTAAATCAACTATAAGGTGCCCGTATATATATATATATAATATTTTTTTATTCTCTATAATTGTATAGTTTAATGTGAATTTACTCACTAAACTTAGAAGTTTGAACTTGATTTACTTATTTTCTAATAAATAAGATATAGAGATACTATAAATTATTCACCATTTATTTCTACTGATAATATTACAAATAGAAAATAAGAAATTACATTATGGAACAGGCAAAGGGGTCATCTTCGTTGAATATTTGGCATGGGCAATATTGAGGGTATTTGAATATAATTTCCACTGCTTCTGGGCATTTCTTGTTATTATTATTATTATTATTATTATTATTATTATTATTATTATTATTATTATTATTATTATTATTTTTATTATTATGATTATTATTAGTAGTAGTTGTAGTAGTAGGCTTGTCCTTGGGTTGGCATTTGTCCCCAGCAGCTTGTTCTTGCTTCACAGTTACAATCTCAGCATTCTTGCCTAATTGTTTCTTTATATATTCTATGAGCTTTGGTGCATCAACTATTCCCCTCACCGTCACCATTGAGCTCCTCATATTTGCTTCCACACTTAGAACACCTACCAAACATGCAAAACAATTCATAAACATCATATTAATTAAAGGAGAATCGTTTTCAATAGTTTTAAATTTTACATTAATTTTTGCAATTATTCGTAAATTTTATTATTAATAGTCGATATCTTAAAACAGAAGGATATTCATTCGGTTAATTTCTCAAGAATTTATGTTAAAAAAAAAGATTGCTTTATGCATATTTTTAAGGAAAATTATTGAGAAATTTAACGAAATGACTGTTTTAATATTTCGTTAGACATAATTTAAGGACGTCTGTTGAGAAATTTTTCGTGAAATTCATTAAAATGTTTTTTGTGAATGCCTTGAGATGAAAAAAAAGACAGATTTTTTTACTTTCATCCTTGCTAAGAGAATCCGAAAAATCAAATACTTTCATTGGAGCAATAGAGAATTAATATTTATAGAATAAATCGAATAAAATCGAATTATACGAGCTTCAGTTTAATTTATCCTTTTCTTAAGGACTAATTAGCAATTTTTCGTTGGAATATGAATTGAATGTAAAAAGAAAAAAAGAAAAAACCACATTTAAATTTTTACCTTTCATTTTCTCCAAGTATTTCTCAATATCATTTGCGCAACCTTCGCAATGCATCAAAACCTTGAGCACCACAATTTTCACCGGAGGCACAGCCTACATTTACACATACCAAAAACATAAATATAAATATTTAATAAATAATTTCATATTTAATAAGTTAATAATAAATAAATGGCATATTTAATAATAATAAATATAAATTATTATTATTATTATTAATTTTATCCAAGAAGGTATATGCATAGAACAGACCTTTACTTTCTTTTCTGGTTCCTTTTTCTCATTGTTTTCTGGTTTTAGTTTTGGAGATATGAGTTCAGCATTTCTGCTATATTTCTTTTGAACTCTCTGCAAAACCTTTAAAGGGTCGGCCTTTTTTCCCTTCACTGTCACCTTCTGATTAGGGTAATCAACCAGCACCTCCTCAACGCCTAATTAATAAAATAAAATTACAGTGCAATTGCCAACAAGAAATATTATCAATAAACCCAAAAAAAAAAAAAACACGGAACAAATCATAAGGTGTGTTGCAGTTGGTAAACTGTCACTTTCAAAGGGCGAATTTTTAATGCTTAACTAAAAGTAATTCGAAACTCGCTGAGAATAATTTGTGGCCATGGTCAAGCTGCACACCGAGTGGAGATTTGGCTCACTTTTCGTGTGAAGATACATCGTAGTATTTATTAAAAAAAATACACAAAATGAAAATGGAACTCCAAAATTATACATACAACTTCATTCTGTATGTATATATATATATACACCATTATAATTACCTTCAAAACATTTCAAGCAATTGGAGACCTTAGTTTGGCATCCTTCACAATGCATTAAGACTTTCAACACAATCTCTTTGGCGGAGTTGTTATTTTTCTCTGCCATGTTGAAGTTGAATTTCAGAAAATTTTCAAGGCTGGAAATATGAGAGTTGAGATCAAATTTATATGAGAGATCCTTCAATGAAAAGGGAATGTGTACAAAATGGTTGGTTGGTATTTGGTAGATAATTAAATTGGTTAATGAAAAATAATATCCATTTCCTAGTGGTTGTGGGACATTTACTTGGCGTCCAAAATGGTTCTTCAGAGATGATTTATATTTCAGTTTCTATACAAAGTTGTGGCTTTTATGAGATGATAAATGGCTTAATAAATTATCAAAGGAATGGATATTATGGCAATTCATTGTCATATTAAAGCTTAATCTGTAAAAGAGAGAAATACCATTATGGTTGTTTCCAAATGTTGCTAAACTAGATCGGCTTATATGAAACTGAAGATCACAAGTTTGTATACAAGGAGTCAAGGATCTTTCAGAAACTGAAGTTTCTGAAAATCAAGCGTTTGTATATAAAGAGTTTAGGATCTTTCAGAAATTAAGGATCCTATCGAAAATGAAATCAAAAATTTGTATACAAGGAGTCAAGAAAAGTTTGTTTGTATACAAGGAATTTAGGATCTTTAAGAAATTAAGGATCCTATCGAAAATAATTCATATCAGATGACAGTGTAAAATACAAGAAGAGCCAGATACCCTACTAATTAAGGCGATTTGCGTTGGCATATTACCTCTCAAGTTATAAATTCATTAATGCTGAAATAAAACTAATATTTAAGTGCAAAATTATGATGATTAATTTTAAAACTATTCTTCAGGAGCCTTCAATCAATGAAAATGAATTCGTACTGCTTTGCCAAACTTTTAAAAGTAGCTGGGACATTCCCATAAGAAAATGGTTTGGTGCTTGGGAATTAAACATGGTAGTTGGAAGTTGGCTCCACTTCTTCATTCACACATCCTCCAATTCAATCCAAATGAATTATGAACCTAGAAACGAAACTTCGCTTTAGCAGCAATCACATTTGACATTAACAATTTATTGATACTCAAGGTTTCCACCCATAAAAAAAAAAAATAGATCTTCAAGATTTTCGGCTCAAGAAAAGCTAAGAATCAAGGGTTTAGACTAAATGGATAACTTAAAAGTTTCAGGTCATATGAGATGCATTTAGCCACCACTTATTGGAGGTATGATGGCTAACTCATCTTTGTCTTTGACAATGGCTGAATCAGCTGTGTATTCCTCATTAAGAGCAAGAACCATGCACCCGCGAATCTCTGTCAAGCTTGGAAACATCGCGATGATCTTATTCATACAATCATGGGCAGTGCTACCGGAGGAAACCTCCAATGGCATATTACTCAAGCCGGTGAGATCCCTAGCCCTAGCAAAGAACATCACCTTTATCTTAACGGATGAACCCTTGATGCCGTTGGGAGTAGAGTCCATAGTTGCAGTCTTTGTCTCCTCTTGGATGGCACTCATTGCAGAAAACCCTGCCTCATGAATCAGCTATGGTGCTGCAGCAATAACAATATCTATTTAAGAGACCAAAACTTCATAAAACAGTGGTTGCTATAACACAAAAATACGAAATAGGGCAAAACTCAACTTGTCTCATGCTTACAAAAAATATAAGAGAAAAAAGTCAGCAAAGATGCTCAGTAAGTAATTCACAGTAATATTATTAAATGATGCCAATATCAGCAGTAAATCTTATATACTTGGCGTCACAAAGTTGAGGATGGCGACAGTACTCTCAATTCTCGGCTCATTCAGTGGGCATCTACCAATAGCCGGTTGTATAAAACCTGGAAGATGCAAGTCTTAACCCAGCATTTCAGAACCTAGTTCTTTCTAATAATACAGATTGTAATTCCATATGCCTAAATCATCGCTGTTATGGCAACACAAAGAACAGGTCTTTCAATACAATACGATCGCCTTCGTGTGAATAGCTACAATTCTTACCATTAAAGCCACACGACCACTCATTCGTTCTGTACACATATCCAGGTAGGAAGCAAAAACCCCTTCGAAGGAAACAAGACCATTGTTGCACTACCAACATGACATAATACATAGAATCCCAATTATATAATCTCAACGCTACAATTTTCACAGTGGGATTAGGCTGCTGTAGTAACATGACCATTTTGGACTACCAAGTATGACATTTATGTAGATCCCTCAAAGGTTATAAACAAAGGGCTTTCCCAAAACCCCACAACTGTTTCAGGGACTCGGAGAAACACAACGCAGAGTCATGAATCTCAGGCCCGGACCAAAAACCTTCAATTAAATGTGAAGATTTACACATCCCACTGCCCAAAATGTGAGCAAAACACCAATCTTGGATATAGAAACTTCAAAGTATAAACCCCACGACACTTGCTCGATGAACTTAATAAGTTGCAAGAAATTTCATAACTGACGAGGAAAGGAAAACTTCAACTTTATAGGCTTCAACCTTGAGGCAATGAACTTAGATTCCTGAAAACTCAAAGTGTAAGAACAACTGACCACTTTAAGAAACCAAGACAAGAAGTAATCTAAAGCACATGCACATATTGAACATTCTACAAAAATACAGTTGACTCCAACAGAAGTGATATCTTATGTAAACTGTAAGCAGTTACGAATCCTTGTTACGTAATTCATATGAACCAAAAGACCACTAAAATGAATGGCATTGGTCAAATACCCAGAAATCAGACAACCAACCTCGAATATTAGTCATAAAAATCACAACTATTAACTACCAATTTTAACTATACAATTATACCCAAAATTTGACATTTCCAACCAAAGTTAAAGAAGAAGAAAATGTGTGAAAAGGGCTAAGCTTTAATTTTGGTAGATAAAAGAGAAAAAAAGGAATTGACTTTTATTGCTTTTTGGCTTCAAACAACTACATGGTGAAAATCAAGAAATTCTCAGTAAACCCCAAATTGAAAAACCCACCAACAGACTAGAAAATCGAAAGGATTTACAAGTAAACAAGACAAATCAGGTTTCTGGAGATACTCAAAGATTACATGTGTGAAATGAAAGTAAACAATTACACACTTGCGTGAAATTGATAGGAAGATTGTGGAAGCTTACCAAATCATCTAGAAGCTTCAGGAATTGGAAAAGAACGAGAGGAAGATGAAAGAAGATGAAGACGAGAATGTTCCGTCGCTTCCGTGTTGGGTTCTGGAACCAGCTTTGGATACCGACACAAACGAGTCACCCTTGGAATACTGGAAAGGTCGGTTTAACTCTAATGGTAACAAAAACCTCTCACGGTAACCAGTATTTTTCTACAGAAATGAGATAAGAAACAACCCTCCGGACGTGGTTAAAAATTTGTGTAATTCAACACATTTCTTACTTAGTAAGAAGGGGATTATATTATATATAAAATAAATGTTGTTTTAGAGGTGAAAAAAGGTGAAAAAAGTTGACAAAAATGATCTCAAGGACCAAATAAATTAATAATAAAATATAAAGATGAAGGAATTTGTATACTAAATTGAAGTACGTAAACAAAATAATGTGTAAATAATTTTACCGTCGAGACAACTATTAACCCTAAAGAAAAAAAAGATGATGAAGGAAAAATGAAAAATAAGTCTACCTACAAGGACTAAAAATGTAAGTTGATATCAAAGTAAAAGTTTTGCAGCTTTGCTTGCTGCGCTCGCTTTCCCCTCTGTTTCAAGACACCCGCAGATTAAAAAACATGGAAACTCACGGACCTCTCAATAAACCCGCCACCGTCTTCCTCCTTCCTTATTAGCATTCGTCCACTCTAAGGCCTTTCTCATCGCCGTCTTCGCCGCCTCGTTTCACCGACATTGATTTCAAAGCCATCGCTTGACGTTCCTCACGAACACAGTTACACAGATCTTCTGGGCAACACAGCTTCTGTCTCACTCCAACTCACTCAGGTATCTTGATTCGGGTTAGGGTTAGGGTTTTCGTAGCAATTCAAGTTCTTGTATTGTGTTGTGTTGATTTGGGTTTATATGAGATTCTTCTTAGCCATCTGTTAGTTGAGATTAATTTCATTTGACTTTGTAGCTTTATTAAAAAAATCCTGTAATAAGACATGAGCTGATTTTATTGTTGTATATGGATTGAATTTGTTGAAAATTTGTGCCCTCCGGAACCATTCAGAAGCTTCGTTACTGTTTCCCTTTTCTTTTATGCTTTTGCTGTTAGGTCAATAATTACATTTACATGTCTGCCAAACCTTGATGACTCTAATTCGTTCATCTTTCAGGGCCATAATTTTATAGCCTCAAGGTTGAAGTCTATAAAAGTTGAAATTTTTCTCAACGTAGGATTTTCCTTCTTGCGCATGAAATGACTAGCAAACTTATTGAAGTGTCTTTGGATTGAATTCTTGAAGTTTACATATCTTGGACTGGTGTTTTGTGCGCGTTTCGGGTGGTGGTTGTGTAAAACTGAGGGTCTTTTCTCCGAGTCTCCGAATAAGTTCAGGGATTTCGGGAAAGCTGTATGATTTATGACCTTTGAAGGAGCTACATGTCATGTTCGGTAGTGCAAAAGCAGTCTTGTTTCTTAGAAGCTTATCACTATTGTGGAAGTCGTAGCATTGGGATTATATAATTGAGCTCAAAGCATCATTAAAGAAAAATATTATAAATGGGTAGGCCATTGGTTTTTGAGATCTTGGAAAAGCCAGCCACAAGTTGTTTCATAGGAATATGCAGTGCAATTTGGTTCTACATACAGAAGAAGAATATTGGGTATTCACATGTGGGGTTGAGTTATGAAACTGCCATTGCAGGGCACCATTGGAGGATTATAACTTCAGCTTTTTCTCATATAAGCATTATTCATCTTGTGTTCAATATGAGTGCACTTTGGAGTCTTGGGGTGGTAGAGAATTTGGGGCATATAGGGCTCGGGGTGGAATATTATCTGCAGTACACCCTTGTCTTGGTTGTACTATCAGGAGTGCTAGTCTTAGGGATGTACCATGTCTTAATCCAAAAATTCAAGATTGAGTACTTTCGGAGAGTGACAGCTGTTGGCTATTCTTGTGTTGTGTTTGGGTGGATGACGATTCTTTCTGTTAAGCAACCTACGTCCAAGTTGCATCTTTTTGGATTTCTTTCACTTCCCATTAGCTTTGCCCCATTTGAGTCACTTATTTTTACTTCAATCATAGTTCCTCAGGCAAGTTTTATTGGCCATTTATCTGGAATCATTGTGGGGTATGCTATAGCATGGGGTTTAATCCACGGGATGAACAACTACTGGGCACTTTCCATGTTGGGATGGATTGTGCTCATATCTGTCTTCAGTTTGAAGCGATCAGGTGCATATGATTTTGGCTTCCTTGAGATTGAATCTGTTAGCGATCCTTTATTGCCGTCTGTACGATTTATTGGGAATTCTAGAACGTTGCAAATGAGTGCATTACCAGCTTCAGGTGTCGAGATTGTGTAATATTTTTGTCAATGCAACCTTATCTTGGTGTCCATTTTACACAGTGTTGATCCACCACATCCCAGATTTGTCGCAGCTGTCTGCCGTGGTGGTGCAAGCTCCCTGGTGGGCTCAGGTTCGACTGATTGGCGTGACAGGTGGTTTCTTACTGAATATGTGAGGGGTCATAGGCATGGTTCTGTTAAAGGAGCATTCTTTTATTATCATTGATTGGATCTGTCGACTCTTTTATGTTGAGCAGATAATGTATGATTCTACCATTGTTTTCTTAGAAAATTTGGAAGGAAAATGAATTTGTGTCAGATCGACAGTACACTTGTATTATGTCCTTTGTATTTTAGCAAGTCTTCAAGTAGATGTTTCATACGTGCATTCCGTGTTCAATCCTCTATTTATTTTGTTTTGTTTCTTTAATCTCACAACAGATGTTATTAGGTCAGATTTCCATATCTACTCTATATGTTATATTATATATTTTATATATCGTGTATGTATATATATATACACACATTTTATGTTAAAGCAAGCAAGTCGTTTTAGGAAAAAATGTGAACTGAAGTGAATTTTTCGTTTTTAAGAGTTTCGTGTTAATATTAATTGTTAAGAGAGGATGAGATTGCATGACAAGTTTTGAGGGATTTAGAGAAAACTCAAACAATTTTGTCACATTTGTCGGGATTTGATATTTATTATGTATAAATTTTTTTAATTAGCTATTGAAAGCTATAATATTATTTTCATCGTAGTTAAAAAAGGAAAAAAAAAAGTTCACTATCGCCCTTGCCTACCGCATGTGGCTTTACATTCAGATTCAGTATGCAGAACGAAGTAACTCTGTTAATTGGTTTTTTGGTTTGATTTTTTTTGTCAAAATCGAAATCGAGTAGGGAGTCGATGTCGGGTTAGTCTGGTTCTCACCTTCAAAACCGTTTGAACCGAAAACCAATTAAATTGATTCGGTTTAATTTTGAATCGTTTTTCATCAATCTCAATGGGGGAGTAAGCGATCGAGTTCGAGGGAGATCGATGGGGATCGACTAATCGATGGAGGGGGTGAGAGAGATCGAGGGAGATCGAGACTGGATAGATTGAGGCTTTAGCGAGCGGTGAGGCCATGAGCGATGAACGACTGAATGGTGAGGACATGAGTGGTGAGCGATTGAACAGTGAGCCCGTGAGTGGTGAGCCAATCGAAGAGGGCGATGAGGGGAGGTCGCAGGAGATGGAGATGAAGACTAGAGACTAGAGAGACGGGGTGTGTGACAGTGAGATATCGTTCGGCTTTAGAGGGAAGAGACATATGAGAGAGATGGGCTAAGAGCCATGAAATTGAAAACCCGACCGAGAGAGACGAGAGATGGGGAATGGCTTCGGGATTAAGGGGCTTCGACATTGACTATTTCTGTGTTTGGGGTTTCACAGTCTTCGCTAGTATCGAAGACTCGAAGCGAAAAAAAGGGAGGGCTTCAGAGTCAAATGCTTCAGGGCGGGGGCTTCGGGCTCGAGGTTAAGGCCTAAGGGTCTCTGTTATTGGGCTAATGGGAGGGGCTTTGGTTATTGGGCTAAGGGGCTTAGGCGCCAGGGCTTCTGTTATTGGGCTAAAGGGAGGGGCTGTTAAGGGGCTAAGGGGCTAAGGGGCTAAGGGGTAGGCTTTGGTTTTTCGATCCGGTTTGGGATTGCAAAACCAACTACCGAAACTGAACTGATTATGTTTCGGTTCAGTTTGATTTATTTTTTCAACTCGATTTTCTTTTGGTTCGATTTTTTACGATTTGGTTTCGGTTCGATTTGATTTTTCTATGGGTTTTTTTTAACCAATTAATAGGTACGAAGGGAGATATGGATTATGGAAGACCGAAAGACAACACAACTACAAGCGATACTGAATGATGGGATATGAATCATATGATAACACATTGCTCCCTCCATCAAATTCGCTACTCACAAGTTATCTGCAAACTTCTCACCTCGAAAAGGTTTCACAATTCTCTTCTTCTACCTCGCTCCTCCGCAATTCTATTCCACACACGATGTCCAAATCCAGACACTGATCAGCTGGTTTCGTGTTATTCTAGTTTGGGATGTGTAGATGATGCGGGGAACCTGTTCGATGAAATGCTTGATAAAGACTTGGTCTCCTGGAATTCTTTGATTTCTGGCTTTTCACGGAGAGGATATGTGGATAAATGTTTGAGTGCATTTTCTTGGATGAAATTTGAAATGGAAATTGAACCTAACGAGGTTACACTTTTATCTATAATCTCTGCTTGTGCTAGCAGGGGAGCTGTTGGTGAAGGAAAGTATGCTCATGGTTTTGCACTGAAATTGGGTGTTATGTGGGAAGTAAAGCTTGTGAATTCTCTGATTAATTTGTATGGAAAGTCAGGCTATTTGGATGCAGCTCGTAAGTTGGTTGACACAATGCCCATAGGAAATGTAGTATCATGGAATCCATTGATTGCCATTCACGCACAAAATGGGAATGCAGCTGATGGAATGAGTTATTTTAATGTCATGAGAAGGGCTGGAACTAATCCTGTGAGAATTTAGGCTTGCAGAAACTAGTAGAAGGTGTCCATGGTTTGATCATGAAAAGTTGTCTCGGTGCAAATGCCACAGTGGCAACCACGCTGCTAGATTTGTATGCGACGTTGGGGAGATTGAATTACGCACTTGAGGTTTTCGGAGAGATAAAGCAACTGGACAAAGTGGCCTGGACTGCAATGCTTGCAGCCTATGCCATCCATGGCTATGGCAAAGAAGCAATGAAGCTCTTTGAAAGCATGGTTATGGAGGGCGTGGAACCTGATCATGTTACCTTCACTCATTTGCTATGTGCTTGTAGCCATTCAGGGCTAGTCAATGAGGGGAAGAGTTACTTCGAAATTATGTCTCAAATTTATGGAGTGGAGCCTTGATTGGATCATTATTCATGCATGGTTGATCTTCTGGGTTGATCTGGCCTTCTCAGTGATGCCTATGAGCTGATTAGACGTATGCCGATGGAGCCGAAGCCTGTAGGGTTTATGGGAACATAGAACTTGGGAAGGAAGTTGCAGAGAGATTATTTGCTTTAGATCCATCAGACTCCAGAAACTTTATCATGCTATCAAATGTGTACTCTGCAGCTGGTTTGTGGAGGGATGCCTCAAAGGTGAGGGCTTTGATGAAGGAGAAAGGTGTCATCAGAAAACCTGGATGCAGTTTGATCGAACATGAAAAAAAAATCCACTTCTTTGTAGCAGGTGATCAAGCTCATCCTGAATCGGCGAAGATACATGCGAAACTGGAAAAAATAATTGGGAAGATCAGGGAGGCCGGATTTGTGCCTAAAACGGAATTTATTCTCCATGATGTTGCAGAGGCAGTGAAAGAAGATATGATCAGTAAACACAGTGAGAAATTAGCCACAGCACTGCAAAACTCATATCGTTGATTGAAGAGAGAAGTATTATAATTCGAGATCCTAAGAGGTTCCACCATTTCAACGCCGGCGTATGTTCGTGTGGAGATTATTGGTGATCCTCTCTACTGCATGCTTGAGCTTATCATCTCCTCAGGTACGAGTCTTTTGTTTGGATATTTGTTAAAGATGCATTATACACATATAGTAATATATGGACAATACTTGGTCCTACCTTTCGGTAATCTACTCATTCCGTCCTTTTAATTTAACCAAATTTCCGGTAACCATTCATTTCCAAATCATCATTTTAAGATCATTTATTGTAAAAGTTCAATTAAATTTGAGATCATTAATCGTAAAGTGATAATTCTTATCAAAATTATAAACACATGAATTATTATCGAAGATAATCTTGAAATAATATTTTACGAATATATAAAAATTTTGGTAAATTAAATAAGTGGAAGGATGGGATTGCCCAAGTGAAAGCTGAGTACTTGCATACAAGATCAACTTGCGTACAAGATACACAGAACTACATTTTCTCCAAGATCAACTTTATTAATGATATTGACTTCTCACCCTACTCTCTTTATTTCCTTCAAGATCAGTTATATAGACGTTGCATCAACAAGAAGTCACTAGCCACGTGGCACTCTCACTACCATTTGTGAATTTCCTAAGCTTACTTGCATGTTGCCAGTGGAGCACCGCAAAGGCAATCATTCCCCGAAAATGCTGAAGCAGAAAATTTGGTAGCTGGAAGTGGTCCGCACAGATGATTATGGCTCACATTCAATGTCTGAAGCCCTGAAACTCCACTGGGAACTTTCCCAAACACCAAATTTCTGGACAAATCCAAGTGCTTCAACGTCTTCACAAGCCTCAAGCTTTGTAGGTTAAACTTCAACTTATTTCCAGAAGCCCAAAAACCCACCAAGAAATCGGTCTGGTTCAGCAACCGGATCGGACTACCGGTGATTTCGTTCTCGGATAAGTCTATGAAATCGTAGAAATAGGTCGTTGCAGGCTTCCAATCATCCAGTTTCATCGTGATCCCGCACTTTGCAAGCTTGAGGGAGTAAATGATCGGTGAAGATGTAACCCATTTCGGAATTTGCTTCAAGTGGAACTTGTTGTAAGATAAATCCAGGGACTCGATGCCTTTCACGTTCAATTGCGGAAACGGGTCGGTGAGGTAATTATAAGAAAGATCCAAGTTGAAAATTTTGGTTAAATTGGCAAACCTCTGAGGCACAATTCCCGTGAATCCATTGTGTGAGAGATCAAGGGTATCAAGGGCCTTGAAATTTCCAAGAAAATCTGGGATTTGACCCGTTAGGGCATTGTGGCCGAGCTCCAGGTAAGCTAATTTTGGCGCCAAAGCTGAAATCGAAGCTGGGATTTTCCCGGAAAATTTGTTGCGGGAGAGACTGAGAACTCGGAGGTCCGAAAACGACGCGAAAAAATCGGGTATGGGACCCGATAACACGTTTTGCTCGAGATTCAGTAGGGTGAGGCTCTTCAAGTTTTTAATTCCGATCGGTATCGACCCAGTCAATAGGTTGCCGCCAAGCTTGAGCTGACCCAACCGAGTCAGGCTGGAGATGGAGCTCGGGATTGGACCGGTGAGCCGGTTGAAATGAAAGCTGAATGCTTCGAGTTGGGTTAAGATGCCGATCTTTGTGGGTATTGGACCGGAGAGCTTGTTGTGTTCGATGTAGACGTATTTGAGATTGGGTAGTCCGAATATGAGATCCGGAAACGGACCCGAGAGGTTGAGGTTTTGAAGATAGATGCCGCCCAAGAATTTGAGCTTTGAGAGGGAGGGAGAGATTTTACCCGATAAGTAGGTGTTGGGATTGTCGATTTGACCCATGAGAGACAGGCTCGTGACCCGATTGTTGTCCAAGCAGTTTATGCCCGCCCATTTGCAGCAATCCGTTCCCGGTTTCCATGAGCTGAGCTTGTTAGATGGGTCGGCTGTGATGCCTGACTTGAATCCAAGGAGACCGGCTTGGTCGTCCACGTGGCAGGCTGCTGAGACGGCCTTGAGGCACGGGAGGGCGAGGATAGTAGTAGTAAGCAAGAGGAGGAGGAGCTTCTTCATCATTTTCTTATTTTGGTTTTCTGGAAAGTTGGCAACTTGGGAGAGTGAAGTGAGTGAAGGGCTCTTTATAGTATTTATGAGGAAGAAAAGTTTGACTTTGAGTCAAATTCTTACATGGAGGCAAGCATTGGAAGGAAGAACCAGTTCACTAAAGAAGTTGAATCTTATCTTTATAATTTTGTAGAGATCTTGGGAGTGAGAGAGGAGTGGGAAACAATCGTCACCGATGGAAGCAAGTGGTCGTGTTCGTGGTCGTGGTCAAGCATTTCGGCCTAATGAATGAGGCCTAGTTTTTGTTTTTGTTAGGGTAAATGGTATTTTAATCTAATCAATTTGAACACATGTGGTGCGTAAACAGCGTTTATCGAAGAAACTATGGATGAGGGGGAAATTCTGTGAAATATCGGCGAAGGAAAATATACACAGATATGGATTTATAACAACCAATATGAATTGAGACGAAAGCTTTTAAAGCTTTTCGTAAGGATAAGGATCCTTTTATTTCGGTTAGTGCCTTTCGGTGGGGTCCGCCCGAGGATTAGACCATTTGGGTTTTATATTAGTCTCGAAGGCAATCAATGTGTTAGTCACGCTTCTGTCACTAGATTTGTAAATCTTTGGGTGCTCGTTTTTCTTATGTCTTCTTCTTCCACATCTCTCCCCTGCTTTATGTAATAGGGGCGTAAAATATCACATGAAAATTAATGAAGAATTTGCTCAATTAGTTATTCAATGGAAGTTGCGGTTGGATGTTGTCGAGATAAAAGCCATATTAAAATTTAACACATGAAAATTAATGAAGAATTTGTTTTTTCCAATAGAATCGCGGTTGCACTTGTAAGTGAGAAAACATATCCCATTTTGTTAATTTAGCTATTATCACCTATTATATGGTGGTCATCACGCTTGATTTTTTTATTTTAATTTTATTTACATAAAGAGGGCATTCTTTGTCAATTTTTTAAAATGTGTTCATAAAAAAATGAGAACTCTCACCACATATTATGTTATTGTGATTTAAATTTGGGATAATTAATCTACAAGTTAAGACTTTTAGACTATTTTTGGTATGCTATATAAGAGATGGATAAGATAATATAATTCGAAATTAATATTTGGTACGGTTTATATTAATTAGCTAATGTATAAATTAATATGATTGCGTGCCTTTATACGATCTAGATACGTTAAAATAATACATTTTTATTTGTCCGTATTAAATAGTCAGATAACTAATAATCTTAAAAAATATAATAATAATAATAATAATATATCATAATTAATTCAAATAATTAATCAATAATTAAAATAAAATAATAGTATACATAGTTAATATTTATGATATAAATATTTCTTATCATGTACTATAATAAAATCCGTAGATATAATATAATTGGTATTTTAATCCAATCGAGTGTCAAATGTCCGATTAAATAATCAGCTTATTTGATGAATATATTAATTTATTCAACTAAAATAATTAATATAATACCGCGTAACAAATGAGGCATAACATCAAAATTGGACTCACTGGGTAATTTTGTCATTTAACCTAATCAAATTAATGAAATCCAAAATATAGAAAGAAAAATTAAATTAAGCCAACAGAAAACTGGACGGAGAACTCGCTCAGATCATTAAATAATAAATAAAATTTTAAAATTTGAGAAAGAGAAACTGCGCAGAGAGAGAGAGGGGTGGAAGAAAGAACAAAGCCCACGGTGATGATCTGACGGAAGTTCGAATACCCTCCTCCACCTTCTCCTTCTTCTTCTGCTGCTTCGTCTTCAACCCAAAACCCTAGAATTTTCAATTCCACAGATTCAATTCCGCACACCTATACATATACAGATACAACAATCTTCTTTATATTCATTCAATTTGTTTCGAAAACATTGCAATTTTGCAAATCCCAGCAGGATGTCTATCAACATGAAAACCCTAACCCAAGCCTTTGCCAAGACCGCTGCGGTCATCGAGAGGACCGTGCAGACCACGGTCCAGGAAGTCGCCGGACCCAGGCCTCTTCAAGACTACGAACTTTTCGACCAGATCGGCTCAGCAGGACCGGGCCTGGTCTGGAAGTTGTACTCGGCCAAGGCGGCACGTGAGTCCTCGCGCGCCCACCAGTACCCCACGGTCTGCGTCTGGGTTTTGGATAAGAAGGCGCTGTCCGAGGCTCGTGTGCGAGCCGGGTTATCGAAGGCAGCGGAAGATGCGTTTCTTGATATCATTCGGGCCGATGCGGCACGGCTCGTGAGATTGAGGCACCCCGGTGTGGTTCACGTGGTGCAGGCGCTGGATGAGAACAAGAATGCCATGGCAATGGTGACGGAGCCCTTGTTTGCATCGGTGGCCAATGCGCTTGGGAATGTGGAGAATGTGGCTAAAGTGCCCAAGGAGCTTAAAGGAATGGTAGGTAGCTCTAGCGTGCTTCAATTGTTTTTTTTTTTTAATGCCTTGGATAGTGTGATGTAAGTACTTTAGTGATTATTGGTAGGCAGTACTATTTTAGATCACTGAAATGCTCGTTTAGGCTCACTTTTTGTAATTTAAATCTGTAAAGTATCCACTTGAATTCGTAGTAGCTGTGTGATTTTGAGGAATATGCATCTGGCTAGTGTTCATCATTGGTTGCCCATTTCAATTCAAATGGTTCTATAGAGAAATTGTAGGACAATAGGAGTCTGCGTGCTTCAAAACTTAAGCTTTAGCTGCTTTTCCAGCTTGTCTGAAATCATGGAAGACATCTGCCATTATGGTTCTCAAGGGCATTTACTTATTAGTTTTCAAGATGGAGCTCGCTGCTTAATATGCTGGAATTTTTATTGTATTGGACTCTCCAAGCTAGTTGAGACTCAAGCCTCTAATTCTTCTTCAGTGTTTTTTTTCCTCCCTTTCTGTTGAATTAATTACTCAATGGTCAATACTAATCAATATGAATTCTCCAACTTGATAAAAATGTTGGCAATGCTTCCTGTTTATGTTAAATATGCAAGTCATACCTATTTTTGACAGCGAGAACATGAAAATGTGAGGGCATAATCTTATGAAAAATTCTATCTATTAGGGGTATCATAACATAAGTAAAGTAAAATCACAAGATGAGGACATGAAAAATTTGAACCCAGGGAAGAACCATTGTTTGAAGATATATATTTAACATTAGCTGTAAATTTGTTGGTGGAAAATATTATTTAGCATATGCTTGTTTTATGTATTGTGGTAGGCTGGAAATTTTCTATTTTTTTCCAAGTGAAGTTTGTTGTGGAAAGTGTAATATATAGTCAATTTCCCATCTGTCATGTACTATGTTCTGAATTGATCCTGTGATATCATAGCATGCTCAGAATATTTTTGCTTTCCAGAAAATGGGTTTGTTGGAGGTGAAGCATGGTTTGCTCCAGTTATCGGAATCCTTGGACTTTCTTCATAACAATGCGCATCTCATTCACCGGGCTATATCACCTGAGGTTACATCTTATTATTGTTCTTTCTCCAAGTATTTTAAATTAGAAGTGAAGTTCGTGAAAAATCGACCTCGTTTACAGAATATATTTTCTTCTGGTTTTTGAGACTAGAATATCTCCCAGAATATTGTCCGTGCTGGTGTGAAGATATTTTACTATGGAAAATACTATTTTTTCATTTTATTGCTCGATCAGGTTCCTTAATGAATATAATAACTGATTTTCTTGTCAATTTCTTATCATGCCTGTCCTTCAAGTTATAGGTGCAAGGCATATTGGTTATGTCAATTTAATATTAAAACGTATTTCTGCAGAATGCCTTTATTACATCAAGTGGGGCTTGGAAGCTTGGCGGATTTGGTTTTGCAATCTCAACAGATCAGGCCTCAGGAAATATGGCTAACGTTCAAGCATTCCATTATGCGGTGAGTGAACCGTTAATAGGATTTGTGAATAGATATTATCACCTGCAATTCTAATTTACATCCGCATTTTTACAATCTTGTGAATGGTTTTTTTCTGCTCTTCAGAAGATTATTGATACATGTTTGGTGTGTAGATTCTTGATCTCTTATTCAGTGTATCATTTACTTTTTCCTTGTACCCATGACTATATGAACATCCTTTGTTTCTTGCTCTTTATTCAAATTTCTTTCCATTGAGCTTTTGCAACAACTTTGAATGATCTATTCTTGCACATCGGACTCCTTTATTAATAGCTAACAGTTTGGCCCTTTTTTAATGAGCCTTGCGATGCTTGTGATAGTACACGATTCACTTTTTAAGTTTATTTGCGTGAAGCTTATCAATAACTACTGAGAAGTTAAATTTTCATGTTATTCAGAGGAAAAAAATGATTTTATGATTTTTATCTATGATCGTTTGATCTGATGTGGTTTGCACAGGAATATGATGTTGAGGACTCCATTCTGCCCCTTCAGCCATCTCTGAATTACACTGCTCCTGAGCTTGCTAAGAGCAAAGAATCTTCAACTGGATGTGCTTCTGATATTTTCAGTTTCGGCTGTCTTGCATACCACTTGATTGCCCGCAAGCCTTTGTTTGACTGCCACAACAATGTCAAGATGGTAACTTTGAGTTAAATTACTCTTTCATATAAACGTGGGTTTCTAATGAGTAGATTTTCAAATTTTGAAAACACAAAGAAACTTGGATGATATGCTTATATCCTTTACACCTCCTAGCTGATTCCCCTTCATGTGCACTAAAATAGGTCATGCAATACTGAAGGGCATGTGTACTGGTCTTTTATAATTTTCTTTTTTCATCACAAGTGATTCTCATGCTTGATCTATGACTGTGTACTAGGGATTTTTTTAACTCTAAAGTTTGTCTTCTGCAGTATATGAATACCCTAAGTTACTTATCTAGTGAAGCCTTTTCCTCTATTCCTTCGGAGTTAGTTCCTGACTTACAAAGAATGCTTTCTACAAATGAGGCATTCAGGCCTACCTCAATGGATTTTACAGGTAAACATATGAACCTTACCGTATTGGACCTTTCCTGTTGTCTGAATGTAGGGAAAGTATTCCGCTACTTTCAATCTATGTGGAATAGAGAGTAGAGAGTAAAAGAGAACAAGGAGATGTTTAAAGAGAGAAGGATGAGAACATGCAAAGTAGGGTAAACTTAAGTGTATTAATATTTATCAATTTTCTAACAGTCTCAGAAACTAGTACTGAAACCTATTTATATAGGCATTTGCAAAAAGGTTAAGAACTTAGAATAGTAAAGCCTAGTAATAAATTCCCAAATTACTGAGCATAAGTACATAAAACTCACATTCTAGTAATAGAATCTACTTCTTCTTATCAAGACTTGAAACTGAATCCTAGTACCGCTCTTATTGAGTGCACTGGGATATTCTTCCTAACTAAAAAAGGAAGGCATATATACTCGGTCCTTATACCATCTAAATATCATGCATTAGTTTGCGTCAAGTCCTAGGTAAATATACATGTCCTTTCATCCATCATAATGAACCTATTTGTCTCTTCCTCTCTCTCTCTCTCCTCCACCACCCACCCACCCCCCCTCCCCCCCACCCCCCCCCCACCCCCCCCCCCCCCCCCCCCCCCCCCCCCCCCCCGGGGGGCATAATTTGCTTGCATAGCTTGTTATTCTCTCCTTTTGAAAGCTAAAACCCAGAAAATGGTAAAAAATCCGTAGTGTGCAATGGTATGGACATTTGCGAAATCCCGAAGCCATTACCAAGTTCTCCACAGGTACCTATTATTTTTAAAAGATTAGAATGCATGAAGAGTTTATTTTGTTTCTATCTTGATGAACTCTCAAATTTTCGTGAATGCTTTTTGTGGGAAGTCAATGTAATGTAGTACTAATATGGCTAGAATTTTTTCGGTCATAATGGATTATATTGTGTTGTGTTTAATCTCTGCAGTATGTGATGTGTACTATTTTGCATACTAAGTGAACTTCAACTGCCATTTGACTCAACAATCGGGTTTGTTATGTTCTGTTGGCAGGTTCTCCATTTTTCCGGGATGACACTAGGTTGCGTGCTCTTCGTTTTCTCGACCATATGCTTGTATGCATTTGTATTTCAGCTTATTCAGTGCATGCTTCTAGCAAAAGTTTACCCAATATTATTTAATATATTAAATAGAAATATTTATATGTAAATTATATATTAAATAATATATATATGTAAATATGTATTATTTATTTTTATTAAATATGTATTTATTTTGCTGTTACTGTAAATCGTATTAGTGTATTATAAGAAGTTTCAAAATAATATAAATTTTTATATATTATATTTAAAATATTATAATTATTAATAATAGTAGAATTTGCCAATAATAAAAAATCTACTTGCCCATTAATATGTTTTTTATTTGCAGGAAAGAGATAACATGCAGAAATCTGAATTCCTAAAAGCATTATCGGATATGTGGAAAGATTTCGACTCTCGTGTATTGCGTTATAAGGTTTGCATTTTTCGTCCGATGAAGTGATGTCTCATTACCAACTAAAGAAAAAGATTTATCATTTAGATTATTTAATTATCTCAACTATTTCTATCTACAAAAGTATTTATGTTTTGGATAATTAAACATGAATGCTTAGTATTCTGTTTTATTTATTTATTTATTTTGGTACAAACCTTAACAGAAAAAGATTAATGGAATTCGATCAAAAAAAAGATTAATGGAAAAGAAAACCACCAAAAAAGAGAAAAATGACCACATAGTTAATGAAATGGAGAATATGTAATGATTCTTATTTATTTTCTTCTAAAGAAGAAAAGAACTCCAGTCACCTGCATGTGTCCTATATTATTTACTGTGACTAGTGGAAAGTGAAATGAATTAATATAGTGAAAACTGGGTATCTGGTTATTCCTTTCAGTATTTTTGCATTCTATGACTATTGCATTCTCTAGTTCTGTTAAGCAACTGCTGAAGATACTAATGGTTCTCACATTGACCGCTTGAATGATTGACAAGTTGTATTATCCTTTTTGTAGGTACTGCCACCGCTTTGTGCAGAACTTAGGAATTTGGTTATGCAACCAATGATTCTGCCTATGGTTCTTACAATTGCAGAGTCTCAGGTACTAATTGCTTCAGTTTTCTGATTGGTAATCAGCCATTAGTGTAGCTACGAGGAAAGCTTTATGAATTCAATTTGAAACTCTTAACTGGTTACTGATCTGGCTGGTGAGGGACTGTAAACGAAATTCTTTAAGGCTGTTTGTGTGGTTGATTAGAATGTACCCTGGTTCCTGTAAAATGAAAGTATTTTAGCGATGATGGATTTTTATTTAGATTTTTTTTGGGTATTTTAGGCAGTTGGAAAGGTTTTATTTTTGTTTAGTAGCTTGAAAATGTGCTCCTTGTGCATAGTTGTACATTTTCCATGCTTAAGAAAAAATCATGTTTCTTGTCAAACGAAAAATGTTGTCAGTTCATCATTTATTCCTAAACGGTTTCTGATTTATTCTTAGCTCATATTCCCATCTTCTCTTCTAAGGTTTATTTTAATGAGACTAGAGGTATGGTAGGGAATTTCATTGACTGCATGTGACCTCGTTTCTTTCATAAAAATGTTAATTTAATACATTGTTGCCATCTGTATCGCTAGAATTATAAATTATATTTTTGTTCCTATGTGATTCCTCTTATATGCCAAGTCAGTCCCTTTCCTTTTATGTTCAGCAACTTACAGTTAATTGGAGAAACACCATGGCATTGGCACCCATGGTTATAGAGGCTTTGGTCCATCCTGTTTGCAAAAAGGAGCTGCTTGGAAAGGCTTATCATTATAATATATTTGGCTCTTTTACACCTGTAAAATATAAATATGGAAAATGCGAGGGAGACCACATTTGTAAACCGCATACTGATATGGGTAGGACCCATCAATACAAGTAGGGCCTGTCTGTCTTAGTATGTGGTTTACAAATGTGGTCTCCCTAGCATTGCCTTATGAATAATTACCAACAAGGAGGATCCTAACTGAGTAAATAAGAGGTTCAAATAGAAACACGCTAAAGTGCATATGAAATTTTAACTTATACAAGAATTGTGTAATGATTTATACATTGTTATCATCATTATTAATGGATATAGATACAAATAGTCCAATGGAGGCAAGAATTTACAGGAACATTTTGGTGCTGTTTTCAATAGCTACTATGAATCTCCTTGTGTGATTGTTCTAAAGATTGAGAATTTATTATTATTATTATTACTATTTTTTTGCCAAAGAGAAATTTCTTATTAGAAGTTAGTACATGATAATTAATTCAAATCATGAAGAAGCGTAAAATATTCTGCAATAATGTTCTATAATCTGCACTCTCTCTATCTCTTGCCATGCACATACACACACATCAAACGTAAGTCTGTCATCAGGTGATAGTGAAGGCTTTATCTTCCGTAATATTGGGTGGTTATTTAACTGGATTATGCAGGATTCGAATGACTTTGAGTTATCAACATTACCAGCTCTTGTTCCTGTCCTGAGTACTGCTGTGGGTGACACATTATTGCTGCTTTTGAAGCATGCAGAACTCATCGTAAACAAGGTACGTAATGACAGTAGGCTGATTCTATTATTTGGTTTAATTCTGTGTTGTTCTGTGCATGAAAAGAGATGCTGATTTCCTGCATAAAAGTTAGAAAAAGAAAAAAAAAAAGATATGAAGTTAGTTAAAATGTTGTCCTTGCAAGTTTTCTCATTCCTTTTCAGTCATTATTTTTTCTTCTTTCTCATATTTAATATTTCATGTTTATCATGGGTTTTAGTTTGGGAAGTCTAATAATTACTGAAGCTGGTTTTTATGTGCTCTGCATGAGGTACAATTCTCTGTAGAACCATAACTTTAGGATGGCATGGTATGTACATCTTTTCTGATTGCTTTTCCAATGTTCACTTCTTCGTTTTAGATTTCAAGTATTGAATATCAGTTGCATATCATGACCTTATCGTACTATGGCCGCGAGAAGCCTGTATCAAATGCCTTTGAATTTTCTTTAAATTATTTTTCTAAATTTCTTAAAACTTTGCCCAGTTTTGTTTAGTGACTCACTCAATTCCACTCTACTGAACTTGCCTTTAATCCTGATAGTTGAGGTAGAATTCTGTCTGAAATTAGTTGGCTTCATCTAGTCTATGCCTTTTTTGTCATGGTATCTTTTGTTCTTGAATGTTTAGCTTTTAACTCTTATGTTCATTATCTCTCCTATAAAAAGTGAATATGTTCATTAGCTTGTTACTCCATGTAGTGGAGGAAGCTTAAAATTAAGGCATATCTCAGTATTGTTGGCATTTAATTTGTTTGTTGTCGATGCATAGGTCATTAGATTGGTTAATTGTTGATTAAATTTTCAGCTACATCATCTAGATTCTAATCATGACTACTTTGTAGCTCGTATTTGTCCAATTATTGAGTTATACTCTTATCTGTTATGTGCTTATTGTAGACTATGCAAGATCACTTGATATCACACGTCCTGCCCATGGTAGTTCGAGCCTACAGTGATGGTGATGCTCGCATACAAGAGGAGGTTTTGAAGAAGTCTTCTTTCCTTGCTAAGAAACTTGATTCTCAGGTGACTTCGGAAATTCTATAATGAATTACTCTGTATATATATTCTTGTAGATGTCTTTCTGATCTTTACGTTTTTCGAAGAGATAGAAACACTTAGGGGCCTTTTGATAACCATTCCTTCGTTGGTTCCCAGTTTTTACTTTCTTTGTGCATGAGACATGTAAAAAGTACAGGAGAGGTACAAGTGATGAAGAAGGGTATAGGAGAGATACAAGTGATGAAGAAGGGTGGTGGTATGGAGAGGAAGAAATGAAAAGTGAAATCCACAAAAAAATAGGTTTTGGTTTTTAGTTTATACTTTACATCTTGTCCAGTATTTTTTCTACATTTGTTTCCATTTCTTCCACCATATCCTTCCTCCATTCATTTTCATCATTTATTCCTCATATCTCAAGCATAAAGTGGAAATGGAAACTAATAACGGAATGATTATCAATCGACCCCTTAGTAGCAATCCATAAAGAAACCCTAATAAAACAGGACCAAATGAACAAAATTTGTAGTCACTTGTTTGAAAATAGTATTTTACCCTTTAATACTGTTCTTGAAAGAAATGGAATAAGTTTTGGTTTTTTTTTTGTTATTGAATGACGAAATTATGATATGTTGGCCAAGGTTTGTTATTTTATTTGGAGTCGGTCCTAGCAGTGGGAGCTAAATAATTGTTTTTGTATATAATAACTCACATTCTTTCAGTTGCTTGGAATGTTTTTACAAAGAAATTTTGATTTGTTGCATTAAAGCCATATACTTCTGCTATGGAGTTTTGTAATTATGTCGGTAACAGTTATGGATTATACCCTGGATTTCCAAACTGAATTTCATTGAATTTTTTTAAATAGAATTTTCTATTTAGTACATGGATAGTGATAAGTAAAAACTATTAGTCTTTTAACAGTTTTAGCATATATCTTGATGAACCTTTCATTGAAGAGCTGCTAGTATTGATTGTCTTGTTTTTTTTTTTATTTTTTGCAGCTAGTGAAACAAGTTATTCTACCTCGTGTTCATGGACTAGCTCTCAAAACAACTGTTGCAGCGGTATGTTTACTTAATTACTCCTTTCTATTTGGCTTTCTTTTTTCGCAAGTTTAATTTTTAGCACATTCTTCTGGTGAATTCACCTTAGATGATATTAGTTTGCTCTTTCCACTTCTGCAATTTCGTATGTTGACACTTCTATTTGAGTTTGGTTACTCAAATTTCTGTTGGTTGTTTTGTATACTTTGGGACTGCATTATTCCTTTGGACGGTGGAATGGCATTGGCAGTATATTAAGACCAAGGGTTGTCCCCCAAGTGGCGAGGGAGGGTGTGGTAATGGGTTAGAAGTAAAAATAGGCCCAGGATTCGGTTTTAAAAAAAATCTAGAGAAAATTTGAAGATACAATTTCCTTTATATTTTTTGAATGTACGGCCAATGGATGAAATTTGAAGATGAATGAAGTGGAAATATTAGTACTGTGGGTTAAACTATAGCTCAAATTCCATGACAATTCTAGATGGCTCTTGAATGAACTGGAACGTTTAATGTGCTTCTGTTGGCAGGTGAGAGTCAATGCTTTACTTTGTTTGGGAGACTTGGTTCCTACACTCGATAAGCGTGCTAGTGTGGATATTTTGCAAACAATTCAGCAGTGTACAGCAGTTGACCGTTCAGCTCCTACGCTTATGTGTACCCTTGGGGTGTCAAACTCCATTCTTAAGCAGGTAACAGTTTCCAATAATGATTGGAGTTCTTTATCTGTCTTCCACGGAATTCTACCCTTATACAGTTATTTAGTAATACAAGTTGTAGTTATTTAGTAATAGTTATAACTCGTTGTCTTTCATGATTTTCAGCATGGGGTAGAATTTGTTGCAGAGCATGTCCTCCCAGTACTCACTCCTCTTCTCACTGCCCAGCAATTAAATGTTCAGCAGTTTGCCAAATATATGCTGTTTGTTAAGGATATTCTTAGGTATAAATTAAATGTCCTGAGTTTCACTCTATTGAGTTGTTCACTACTGTAGAATTCTTTTTTGCTTCTTTGGTTTCTGATATTTACTGTCATTCTTGTTGAATGTATTGGTGTTTTGGCAGGAAGATAGAGGAGAAGCGTGGAGTCACTGTGACGGATTCTGGGATCCCAGAGGCAAAACCATTTCCATCTGTGAATGGGTTACAGTCCCAAGTCCCAGGAAAAATAAGTGGAAATGTCCCTATGGCTACAAACAGCAGTCCAGCTTGGGATGAAGATTGGGGTCCCATTAGAAAGCAGCCTTCTAGCTCCCTTCAAAATTCTACCAATAGCATTACCTCCACGTATCCCATTCAGGTTACTGAGCCAATTCAAATAACTTCGTTACAACCAAGTTCGTTTTTGCAAACGGCAGTATCTAGTGAGCAAACAGCCGTGTCATGTCCCCCAGTTGATATAGAGTGGCCTCCTAGGACATCTTCTGGAGTTAGCCCACTCAGTGATGCTGAGAAACAGTCAAATGCAGGAGCATCGGCCAGTTCCAGTTTTGATGACATAGATCCTTTTGCCAACTGGCCCCTGCGACCTAGTGGCTCAATAAGTGGAACTGGCCCTTCCAACAATGGCACTACAGAATTTCTCACAAACAAAAATGGTCTGAATACGTTCTCAAGTACGTCAAACAGCATGCACCTCCATAACAACAACGACAGTTGGGCCTTCAGCACCCAAAGTTCCGTTGATCAAATGGGACTGAATCAAGGCAATGCAGCTTTGAATGTTGGTAGTTTTAACCCCCAGAATTCTCTTGGATTTATGAAACAGAATCAGCCGATGACAGCTTCAAGTGCTTACACACAAAACAAACCGGCTGATCTAGGATCCATATTTGCTTCTGGAAACAACGTGCATACAACACCAAGACTTGCTCCACCCCCATCAAATGCTGTAGGTCGAGGAAGAGGAGGCAGAGGGAAGGGTGCTAGTTCAGTGTCTCGGTCTAGCCATGCCAAATCAGCAACTGAGAAGCCACCTCTTTTAGATCTGTTATAAGCTTATAAGGAATGAGTTATAGTTTTATGCATTGATGAATCGCGGATGAAGAACCAGCACAACAAAAATATTTGTGAGTGGCCTGTGTAGAGTAAGCCCTGCCTGTGCTGTGTGGGGAAAGGCTGTTATTGTAAAGGATTTTCGGATGCTACATCATATATCTATGTGGGAAACCGCAGCAGCTCTCAAGGGTGGCAAAGGTTTGTTATGTATTTGGTCTGTTGTGCTTTACTTTGTACTTTGTTGTGATTTGGCACCAAGTTTTGCGTATGGTAATTTTAGAAGCATCTTGCTTATTTCTTCTGGATAGTGTATTCTTCATTGAAGGCCCAGCTTCAATGACTGGGTTTTAAATCAATAAAAGAGATTTTATGGTTTGGTTAAATGTTATTGGAATCTGTATCGAACCAAAAAATGATTGCTACTTCATTTGATTGTAGTCATTGGCTAAGCAGGCCATTTTTGCCTTCAAGTTTTTGTGTCCATTTTGAAATTGTAGCATAAGGATATAGTGAGTTATTGAAAGTGCTTTGTTGGGTTTATGGCGATGAAGACTCAAGTGCTTGTTCTCAATTGCATTTTTTAACGAAATTTTCCCCCATCTTTCATTTTACTGGCTGTTTTGGTTGTTGTGCTGTAAAAGATTATTGTTTGTCATATTTGCTTTGCTTCAAAAATTTAAACTATTTTTGCGTACTCAAGAAATAGAAAGTAGGTAATAAGTCAACTCTGTTTTTGTTATAATTTCGTGCTTATGAGGCCCGTATCATTTGGGTATCTTCCCTTAGAATCCCCAGAGAGGAGGGTCGGATAGAGGTGCCGGGGATTGGGGAGCTAATATATATATTGAGTATCAATTTTGTTGTTTAGGAGAGTTGAATCTGAATTTTTTTAAAGCATCTGCCGTCGACGAGTCCAATTTAATGTTTGGACAAATTTAATAAAAAATTTATCCAAAAATATCAAAAGGAGCTTATAACAGACTAACTAAATTTAACTTAAAATTAAAATTTTCTATTGGGACTAATAGCTAGTCGCCTCTTTATTTCATCTCATTTCTCTCTCTTTTTATCCTCTATATCTTCTCTTCTTCATTCTCAAAACTCATCATCATTTACATTTACAGATTCTATACTTTCGTGTACTATCGAAAAATTCAAAAAAAAAAAAAGAATTTTCAATTTTTTTGTTAGTTTCTTAGTTTTTAATTGACGCGAACTTTTCATGTAGGGTTGAAAAAAGTTTGATTCTTTCTGGTATTTGAAAATGGAGTTTGATGTATCGCAACTTTTAGGTGACATCAGGAAAATCAAATTGCCACAAACAGAGCTTGAATATGATAATTTTAACACATTCAACAATTAGGAGAAAGAAATGAAGAAAACTAGCCATTAAAAAACCTTCAAAATTTTTAACACATTCAACATATTTATTTGAACCGTTGAAAAATTATGTTAAAAACTAACCGTTTTATGTTTTTATATTTATTCAAATTTGAAAGAAAAACTTATATTTAATATTCAAAATTAGTGAAAATATAGTCTGATTTTCGTAGTTATAAAAATTAGTCAACTATTAATAACTTTTGGGTCATTTTAAATTAAATTTGTCAAAAAATTTAGTTAGTCTGATGTGAATGCTCTAACGTATATAGATGAATACCACTAATGGAGCAATCACCAATAACTTGAGCATGCAAGAACTAAGGTAGCTTGAGAAGGCAAGAAATAAGAACTAGAAGTGTCACAGATGGCTGCGGCCGCCTACAAAAGAACTCTTAAACTTGAAGCATTTTCTCATAGTTTTAGGAAGAAATTGATTTGAAGTGAAGATGAAGGTTGTCAATTGTTATAAGGTTCAAAAAGTAAACAAGTTAAAGAAGAAAACTAACACAAATACACAATGCAATGCATGAAAAGACGTAAAACATTTAAGTCCAAATTTTTGAATTTTGTTATACACCGAAAAAGCTTGAGGATTGAAAATTTCGAAAGCTTCAAACTGTGACAAGACCCCAGTATTTAATTAAAATAAATAAATATAGGGCATTAGGGGTAGTATCTGAGGATTCTGATTGGATCCGCTCTCATTTTTGCAGTGATTTCATAATATTTTTTTGCTTCCAAAGATGACTTCAATATGTTGCTTTTCCTCCAATCAAGCTAGGTTTCTTAAAAAAAAGCTTGTGTTCATGTTCATGGTCATGGTCATGGAGAGGGACCCTCTAACTGTTATGATGATTTGGTCGTCGCAACACTAGATTAATCAATTACCATTAGACTGCGGTTACATTCCCACTTGGCTTTTGAAATTGCTCGGAATTATAATATTTTATCGTTTAATAATATATTTGGCATCGAAAAAAATGTGGAATTATACTATTTTATCGTTTACTAATACATTTGAAACGAAAAATGTGGAAATTTCACGTTACATTCTCTAATACATATGAAATTGAGAAGTATGAAATTGGACGGAGTAGGGAGAGTATGTGGTCTCATCTGGCCATATTCGCTCGTTCACAACCCTAATTTTGACTTTCCCCTAATCGATGATTAAATTTAAGAATTAGGCCGTGGAGTATTATTTGTGAATCCAAACTTTAAATCAATGAATATCCCTAGATTAAGAGATTGATTAAGATTCGTATGAACATTTTGAAAGTGGTTAGTGGCTTTTCTAAGTTGAGTGAAGGGGCAAGTAAAGTTTATGGTGGCTACTCACCTCTTCTTCCTTTCTAATGAAACCACCTATTTGAAAAGTCACAATAAAACATGTAAAATACACTAAAAATACAATTTGGTCCTAAAGCATAGGAAGAAAGCAGATAAGGAAGGAGATCCTAAAACTCTAAAAATATTCATACACTATATTCAAACAAATCCAATAAGAGTAGATATATTTCTTTAAATATAACAAAGTGTTCTCATATCTGAAAAGTGAGACTAATTCTCATTTAGAGTGCAGTTTATCTTTGACCACAAAGAAGAATAACGATGTTCGAATACACTTATTTGACCACATTAAGTGACCCAACATGGTGGTTAATGGGCGATTTTGTCTCAGTAAATTAAATCAACTTTTATGAATATTATTTTTACTATATTTATTTTTTATGGTAAACACAAATCCACATAAAACTTTACATCAAACATTTCAAATAATATGATCCCAATTAACTGTGTTCATAAAAAAAAAAAAAGATGTAAACAAAGTTAGACCCAAAAAAGATGATCTTCTCTGAGGAAAAAAAAAAAAAAGATGGAAGAGGACAGAATATTGTGAAATCAATTGGAGCCGATTAGGGACCGGCATTAGCGCCTCTACTTTTGTCAGCGATGGACTGGACAAAGGAGAAACAAGGGAATAGAAGAACATGGAGAATTTCAATAAAGTGGGGGTTATTTTTGCACCTTTCTTTTTAAACTTTTTTTTAAAAATTTTTTTTTTTCTTTCTTTTGGGTTTTGGATTGGTGCCTAATCTCTTTACATATATGGAGACCCAAAATTAGGGACTTTTCTTTTATCAATTATCATGCATTTTACACGAGGGTCGGGCTTAAACCGAACATATGAACATGAACAAGTAAATTAAGGTCATGTTTAGGGACAACAAAATTATTATACATGCCATACAAAGATTTTAAAAAGGTTTATAGTGAACCGAGAATAAAAGTAGTAGAAGTTTTTTTTTTAAAATTTTTGAAGAAATTTTAAAAATCGACTAGAAATTGTATGTATAATAACTCACAATTTTTTGGAAAAATATGCATTTTTGATATTTTTCAAAATATTTTAAGTGCTCATTAAAAAAAAAATCTTATACGCTATTTGAAGTATGTCCTGCCATTTATTGAGTTCAATAATTTATTTTTTATTTTTTTAAGCTAACAAATATTACTCTCAATGAAATTCAGGGAAAAAAAAACTATTAGAAATTTAGGGACGGAGTTCTGAAGTGATTTTAGGGGCAAAAAAAATATTAGAAATTTTAATTGTGAACTTTAAAAACCTTATAGTGAGATAATAATGGAAGTAGAATAAGTTTTTTGATGTTGTAAGAAACTTGAAAAATTGACTAAAAATCGTGAATTAAACAATTTTTTTTTTTTTTTTGGAAAAAATGCGATAGTTGTGATTTTTAAAAATATTTTAAGTGCTCATTGAAAGAAGTTTTGTGAGCCATTTGAAACATGTCCTGTTATTTATTAAGTCAATTAATTCATTTAAAAAATATATATAATCTAAAAAATATTAATTTATATGAAATAAGCAATAGTCTGTACGTGACTTTGAAAAAAAAAACTATTAAACATGATAATGAAAGTAGAATAGGTTTTTTTTTTATGTTTTTGTTAAAAGTTTAAAATTTCACTAAAAATCGTGAGTAACTCGTAATTTTAGGAAGAATGTAAGCTTCCTTTATATATTTAATCCCTTTATAATGATAAAACATTTATTTGTACTTTCACAATATATTGAATATGAAGATGAATTATCAAATCTCATATAATACATCGCACTAAACGTGATCCAAGTATTTGTAAAATGCACGATCGATCCATTATTTTGCTCGTATTTTATTAATTCGAGTGACTATAGTAAAACATCAACATAGACGTACTGATATAAAGTGCAAAAATATAACATACAAATACTATTTTTGATAATATTTAAAGATAAACTTAAAATCTGTCGTTTGTTTATAATCTAATGATATTCATCTTTTATCGTATACTGTTTCAAATATGGTAAAGCATGTGTATATATGGGCCATTTATAAAAGAGAGTGGTGATAAGGCATGTCGTGCATCATAATGATGATTACGAATTCAATCATAATTAATATTTCGGTTATAGGACCGTTGAGATGATTAGCTATAGGAATTCTTCTTCAGCAATTACATCCTAAAAAATAAAAATTCCATATTCTATGCTGCAAATTGGCGGGTTTACCAACCCAAAAATATGGAAATTAGTAATAAGCTCAAACAGATTGAGTGATTTGTGGAAAAAGGAAACCCACTCAAAAGGTATATTATATGATATCACTCCACTAATTTTGTTAGTAAACATTTTTGAAATACGGAGGAGGTTATAAGTTTAGAAATTTTCCACTGAGCTTGAAAAATTTTGGAAATTTTTCATACATCATATAACCGGAGTTTGAACTTGAAACTAATCGTCTACACGTCAACGTTAGAACCAACTGAATTAGACTCATTTAACCACTGGACTTATTATGTAGTATTAGTGAAATATCACAAGGTATAGTACATTTGTTAAACTGACACCTTCGACGAATTTCCTAGTGTTTAACTGGCGGAAATTTGAAACTCGTTGAAAGTATTTTGTGGTCAAAGGTGCTAGCTCACGAGCGAGGATTAGGTCCATTCTTCTAACGTGAGGACATATCGTAGTATTTAACTAGCGAAAATATTTATGATAATGCATGCATGCATGGGCAACTATATAAATTAATCACAATGATTACAGAAATACTGGTCACTAGGCTATATAATTAATCATAATGATAAGAACTTCATGTTAAAAAAGTACGGAAATACTGGTCATTAATTAGGCAAATCATATTAGCATAGAAGTCCAATTAAACAGCATGAGTAGATGAAAAAAAGGAAAAGCTTACGATATATGCCATGGAGTTTTTATTTCATGAAAATTTAATTCATTTTTACTAAGAAAACGCATAAGTTTTTTTTTTGGGGTTATTGATACGCAATATCACAGAGATTTCAATCAAAAACTAATTTATATTAGAGATTGTGAAGACTCATAGAGGTAGGCATTTTAGCCTCCTTTTACTCATAAATCAGACGTCAATTTTGAGTCTCAAACCTAAAATCAAAGAGCAAACCTGACTTTAAATCCGAACTTTCATTGGATAAATCGCTCATAATTGAAAGTGTATAAGGATTAAGTTATGGCCTTTTTTGGTCAAATTTTGAGGTGGCTCCCATGTGGAGGGATGCGACTGATCTCATGCGAAGCTTGATAATGCGAAAGGTATTTTTAAACAATAAATGAAAATACAATAAAAATGAAGGTGAGCTGACGAAAACAAAAAAGCCAGAATTTGCGGCATGGTCGCAGCAGCTCTTTCCCGCCGGCCCCTATTTAAAGGCCATTTCAGATTCCCTCGAACCAAACCCATAAACTAATAATTCAAATTGAGCTCTCATTGGTGCTTGGTTTTTTCATTTTTTAAGAAAAATTAAGTACCAATGGCAATGAGATTAGTACTCTTGATGTTCTCTGTTCTTGTGATGCTTTCGGGCGGGGATGGCCGCATCCTAGTCCAAGCAGGAAACGCAAATTACAGAGATGCCCTGGCAAAGTCCATACTCTTCTTCCAGGGACAGAGGTCCGGGATGCTCCCCGGCGGCGCAGCCCAACAAATCAAATGGAGGTCCAATTCTGGCCTTTATGATGGTCGTCAGGCCAATGTACGTAAGATGCTATGCTTATTGCACGTTAGTTAGATTATTAGTTGATCTCATGCATTGCCACAAATTACGTGGTCTCTGTAATCCATTGCTGGCCATTTGTTCGTTCATTTAGGGAGGGAGGCCGGAGGCGATGCTACTGCCGCCACTAATCTGGCCTTCCACGGTAGTTTAGGTGATTAGAATCATAATCATATTATTTTCGACCAGTTTATTTATTTATTTATTTATAGTTTTAATCTTACACTAGCTAGTGAGTTATATATATATATTAATTCCAGGATCCGATTTTTATTGTTTATAATTTTATTTGTTAGGTTGATACCTGAATCCCTAATTCTCCTTCTTTAATATTATCGTATCAAAAACAAATCTTTTCAATTTTCGTCATTTAATACTATAACTTAATTATATTTCTTTCCACATATTATATAGATATTCTCAAATTCGTCCCTCGTAAATGACGGAATTGATAATTTTAATATCATTTTCGTCGATGGTATTACCTCAATATCATTATCCATTTTAGTGCTTGGATTTTATACACCAATATTATTTATACTATGTATCCACTTTATTCATTTGTAAGCACGTTAAAGAATAGTATTAATTAGGTATATTAATCCTAACGATTTATAGGGATTGATATGTTGCTTTAATTTAGCATATCCCTAGAAAAGTTTTAGCTTAAATTTTATTTCACTATCATTTTGGTCAAAAGTCGGGAGGTCAAAAATGGATTCTTGAAAGACAAGGATGGAACTAAAAAGCAAAGAAAATAATTCTAGGTTTGGGTCCCGGTCTATGAAAATAAGAAAAGATTCTTGTGTCAATAGTAAGGTTTAAAAAGATGCTAGGCCGGGCGAGTCGATGGGAATTTAACGTTTAGGCAGTTAGGTGGGATTTAGACTGTTGTTTATTTTAAAGACAAAATTTAACAAATTAATAATATAATGAATACTACAAAATAATTTCAGAACAAAAATTAATTATCTAGATAAATAATTTGAGTTGAGAATCATAAATGTTGAAAATGTAAATTTTTATTAATTTTATTATACATTCTATGTTTTTTTAATTTATTATCATTGTTTTAATTAATACTTATATTATTAATTATTTATTTAATAAATAAAATAACTTATATAACTATATATGTATAAGAATGTACATATAAATTTATCTAGGTGCGTAGTCATAATACGAGGCGGTTTAAGCACCGTTTTGAACATAGTTCAATAGTTGAATCAAATATCTAAATAGCACACTTACTATTAAAATCAGCTACTAATAATTGCACCAATTCACTTTTTTGGAAATTAGTTTGCGATGTATTTCAACGTAATTTAATAAAAAAAAATTATTGTATAAAGTCGATTTTTGTCTTTCCCTTTTTTTTTCACTTTTTGAAGGTGGACTTAACCGGAGGATACTATGATGCCGGAGACAATGTCAAGTTCAACCTCCCAATGGCCTTCACCACCACAATGCTATCATGGGGCGCTCTTGAATATGGGAAGCGAATGGGCCCCCAATTATCCGATACCCGTGCCGCAATCCGATGGGCCACAGACTACCTTCTCAAGTGTGCTAGAGCCACGCCCGGTAGACTCTATGTTGGAGTTGGTGACCCCAACGTAGACCACAAGTGTTGGGAGAGACCCGAAGACATGGACACGACTCGAGCCGTGTATTCGGTCTCACGAAGCAATCCGGGCTCGGATGTTGCTGGAGAAACCGCCGCCGCATTGGCGGCTGCCTCTATGGTTTTCAGGAAGGTGGACCCACAATACTCGAAGTTGCTCTTGAGCACTGCCAAGAAAGTGATGCAATTTGCAATCCAGTACCGAGGGGCATACAGTGATTCCCTTGGATCCGCAGTCTGCCCATTTTATTGCTCATATTCTGGATACAAGGTACGTCAACATTTCCACTTATTCCTCGCTTGTTTCATCATAGAATTAATTATTATCAATATTTTAATAGTATTTATCTTAATATTCTAGAAACTCTAAAGTTCGAGTTCGAATCCCGATAATTATAAAAGAAAAGTGAAAATTGTTAAATTTATTTTGTTATTTATATATAACAAAAAAATAATGATATAGTAAATGACGATTTAAATAAGAATTTCTTAGTCAATCCGTACTAATACAAGGGCCTATTAAAAAGCCACTTTGTAATTTATTTATTGTTGATCGATCTTTCCAATTTGGTAAAATTTCAGGATGAGTTGGTGTGGGGAGCTGCATGGTTGCTTAGAGCAACAAATTATGTGTATTATTTCAATTTTTTGAAATCCTTGGGAGCTAGTGATTCGACGGACACCTTCAGCTGGGACAACAAATTTGCTGGTGCTTATGTTCTACTATCAAGGGTAAAAATTACATGCACTTACACACTGTAATTTTCCAATATTAAATTGACCAGTTTCAACGTGTACAGATTCATATAACCATTTCGTTTTTAAATTTCAGAGGGGATTGTTGAATGGCGACAAGAACTTTGAGCCATTTAAGCAACAAGCTGAGCAATTTATGTGTCGAATTTTGCCTAACTCACCCTCTTCAAGCACACAATATGTTAGCAATATTATATTAGTCATTAGTCATTGTATTGGTTGTTAAGTGAGTAGTATAAATAGGTACTCTAATGTACTAAAAAAAGTGTGAGAGTCATTCATGTATTAGAATTTTTACATAATGAAAAATACCAAACTTACTCTCAAAACTCTCGCACTTTTCCTTCTCCTGTTTGACACTTGCATTCTCCATTGATACACTTTCCTTCTCCATCTAAGTTCATTCAATAATGGTACATGAATTCTTTCATGGTATCAGAGCTGCAAAGCTCATCGCTCTTGATCCTAATCTTCCGCCTTTGTTTTCAGTCTCCAATTTATCGGGAAAAAAAAAAAAAATTTCTCTCTGGCCCCAAATTTGACCTAGAATTTCACTTCACATCAGATTGCTTATGAATTCTTCGATCTCCAATTCTTCCTGATTTGAGCTCTTCAATCGCGACATCAATTTCTTGCAATCTTCAATTTCTGTTTCGGTCTTGGCTACCTCTCCATTTTGAACATAAGATTTGTTCGATTGAAATTGATTTCTTGGCTCAATCTTTGTTCCTCATGCTCATCAGCGATTGCTTCGATCTGGTTTTTGTTCATCTTCATCTGCGATTGACAGCTTCAAATTTTGAAGAAATTGTGTGATGGCTTCGACTTCTTAATTTCTTGCTTTCAAGTTTTCGATGCTACATCCATGGTGATGGCCCTCGATGTTCTCGATTTCTCGTCCAGCACTCTCTACATCTTTGATACTTCAATTTGACTTCGAGCTCCGGATTTCAATTCTTAATGCCTCGACTACTGAAGATTCTTGACGATTTTCGCAGCTATGATCTTGTCTGCATCGAAGATTTCGGCTGCATCGATTCTTCAAGTTTATCCGATTTCCGTCTTCAAATCTTGGCTTTAAGATTTCTCAGTCGTCGTCTTCTATCTGCTGCCATTGCTCAACATCATACATCATCGATTGCATCTGCTTCGATTTTTCCATCAGACCTGCTCCTTTGCAATTGCCTTTGCTTCGATCTTGCTTTCTTGGGACGGCTTCAATTACTCAGGTCAGCTTCTGGTTTCTGCTTCAGCCTTCGCAGCTCATACATCGATCCTAATTATTTAGGTTTCTCAACTCAGACTTCTTCAATCTTGATTCATGAAATGTCCCGCTATGTTTTTCTTTTCCGATCTTGATTTCCTGATAGCTCAAATTGAAATTGTTCTTCGCTCTTAATTCCATTTTCGATTCAACACTGAAGCAATTATGCACGTGTTTTTGGTGCAAATTTGACCTAAATTTCTGGTTCTTGTTATTCGACTCTCTCAAATTCTTCTTTGATCTTACTCTTAATTCCTTTTACATTCAGTCTCATGCTTGAATTTGCTCTTCGATCTCTGGTTCTTCTTCGATTTCACAACTGAATTTGTCTTCTATCTCTAATTTTTGCCTTCGATCTCAGATTCTTTCTTCTCAATCTTGCTTCTCAAATTCGATCTTCTTCCTTTCTTCTTCTGATTCCTCAATTTCTTGATTATACACACAATGTTGTGAGCTTCTTTTTTTACCTTAATCTCGATTCTTTCTCCCTTTGGTCTCTGGTATGTGATTCTCCTTCTTCAGTCTCAATGTCCTTTTGATCTTCTCCTGATTCTTCCTGCAATTCTCTCTCACAATTGAATTGCACTTATTTCTACCTTCTTTTCGATTCCCTGTATATGCTGAGATATCTTGTTTGAGTTGAGTTATCAGCTTTGGTATGTTCTTTTGAGCCTTGTTCTGAGCTGCGATCATGTTTGTGTTGCGTTGCTGTGAATATCCTGCAATTTGAAGGTTATAGTGCTGATTATGAGCAAATTTTCAGTCACATGGTTAATTCTCTGTTTCTCTTATGTTGCCCACATATCATATGTCTCCCAAGTTGGTTGTTTACTGAGATGCGCTGTACTGTTATGGATGATCTTGTGTAATGCCTTTGAGCTGAGATTGTTGGTTAATTGCACTGATATTGTTGGCACAATGAGCTGTTATTTTGTTCTGCTTCTGAGCTCCTATTTCTGGTGGATATTGCTCTGCTATCGCTGGTGCTTTGGGCTGCTATTAGGCAGTGCCTATGCCTACTGTTTGTTTTGCTGCTATTGTTGATTCGATTGTGCATCTTATTGGGCATTACATCAGATTATTGGCAGATGATTCTGATATTAGGTCAAGCTTTGGGTGATTGCTGCTATTGTTAGATGTTTGAGCAGATTATTGTTTTCTTGCTCTGATTGTTGTTGTTTGTACCAATCTCACGATGGAGGTTCTCCACATGAGATTGAGGGGGGATGTTAGCAATATTATATTAGTCATTAGTCATTGTATTGGTTGTTAAGTGAGTAGTATAAATAGGTACTCTAATGTACTAAAAAAAGTGTGAGAGTCATTCATGTATTAGAATTTTTACATAATGAAAAATACCAAACTTACTCTCAAAACTCTCGCACTTTTCCTTCTCCTGTTTGACACTTGCATTCTCCATTGATACACTTTCCTTCTCCATCTAAGTTCATTCAATAATGGTACATGAATTCTTTCACAATATACGCAAGGTAAATTCAGAGAAATATTTAGATGTACCCAGAATACGTCACAGTGCATTATTTATTACTGTAACATGCACTAATTAATCCTTTAAATTGTAGGAGGGCTGATTTACAAGCTACCTGGAAGTAACCTCCAATATGTTACCTCAATAACATTCTTGCTTACTACCTATTCCAAGTACATGGCTGCCTCAAAGCACACATTTAACTGTGGCAATGGCCTAGTCACTCCCAGCACCTTAAAAAATCTTGCCAAAACTCAGGTACGTTATAAATTTATAACCTTTTTATCCATGCATGTTGTAATCGAAAATGTAATATATACTGATATGTTAGGAACTTCAATAGAATATGAAATGCATCGATCATGAAACCGAAGAAATTTATGAGGAGTTTCAATAAAATTACTCATATCACTAGAAAAAATTGGTTTTAAATTTGCTCACTTTTAGTTTCAATTTTGAATTTGTACCTGCATGGAGTGAGATATTAATTAATGGAAATAATTTTGATTATAATTAGGTGGACTACATATTGGGGGTGAACCCTCTGAAGATGTCTTACATGGTAGGGTATGGACCTTATTTTCCCAAGAGAATTCACCACAGAGGATCATCATTGCCTTCAGTGACAAGCCATCCACAGGCGATAGGGTGTGATGGTGGTTTCCAACCATACTTCTACTCAGCAAACCCTAACCCCAACATCCTAGTCGGAGCCGTGGTGGGAGGTCCAAATCAGAGCGATGGGTTCCCTGATGACCGCGGCGACTACAGTCATTCAGAGCCGGCAACGTACATAAATGGTGCCATTGTTGGACCCTTGGCATACTTTGCAGGGACCTCCAAGGCTTGATTTGCATTAATGGAACCCTAGCTACCTCAATATATATAGAGGGGGATTAATTAGTTACATTACATGCATGACTTGTATATAACTATCTATGATGATCGATCCCCAAAGGGGGTCTATCCCACCAAAAAAATGGATGGGGATTTCTCTGTTTTCTTCTTAAGTTCTTAGTTTGATTATTTAGTATTCTGGAATATTGATGATGTATGCCCTTAAGTAAAATGTTAGTGCATCAACTCACGATTTTATATTTAAATCTTAGTAATCTTAGTTTGATCGGATTTTTCTATTAGAGGTAATATGACTAAATATTGGAAAATCAGAACCAAGGTGTTCAAAAGGGAATGCCATATTTGTTTGGAACTTATTTAATTGGAAGGGCTGATCTTAATTAAGCCACCTAGCATGCACTATTACTGCATCTCCCTTTCTGGTTCATCGATCTACTTTCAAGATGATGGGCATCCATGCCCTCCGAGTAAGTTTTTCCTTTTAGGAAAAGTAACGTGTTACACGTCTTCTACTTGTTTAGACACATATATAAAAAAATGATTACATAATACTATATTACAATCATATCGTACATTCAATTCATCCGTGTGAAACCCTCAATCAGGCATGGATCCAGCCACTTTTGAGGTGAGTTACAACCCAACTCAAATATGAAAAAATAGGGATAAATAAAAAAAAATTATTAAATACTATTTTGTATTTTTCTAAGAAAATTTATTTTAAATTAACTCATCTATTTTCAATATTGGATTCAATCCACCTCTATTTTCAATTTTTTTTTGTGCTGCTCTCGATTTTCAATTATTGAAGAGATGTTGCCGATTGTTGCTTATATATTGGCGCTAGTGCTTCCCTTTTTACTTTTGTCCTTCTACCAACTGTTTGCTTGTTCTTAAAAGAAATGAGTGCTTGATAAAAAATTAAAAGAACATATATATATATATATAAAATTTATTTTACGATACTGATAAAAGGTAATTACTATTCAATGATATTTCGTTTTACTCTACCCTAAAAAAGTGTCAAATCTCAAATTTGATATTTGTATCAAACGAAAACGATACATAATATTTATGTGTAGATATATGATATAGGTTGAGTAGTGATGCAATTTTTTGTTAATGAGCACACCTCATAATGAATTGGATCCACATGAAGTGTATGGAGAGATTAATAAAAAGGCACGTAGCTTGACAACATCGTAAGGCAGTACGTAGGCATTTACTTGCAAAATACGCAAAAGATGGATGCATGACTTGTTCTTCGATGTACGTACGTGTAGTAACACAATAGTCAAACCCTAGAATGATTGCACTGTGCATGCGGATTAATTATAGTAGAAAAGATGACATAAGAGACTTGCCCCACCGTCTGTTCCATGTTAGAAGCTGATGCAATACTTATAAACGTGAGTACGGTACAATTCGATACAGATATTAAGAATATTTAAATTTAAATTGTTAAAAATTTTACGGTTCGATGTGCATGGTTTTGATTTTTTAAAAGCAGAAATGAAATTGTTTCAATCCAAATCGTTAGTAACGATTCAGTTTGGATAGAAACAGTTTGAAATCATTTAGATATAAAAAACCAACGAAGATATTAAAAAAACAAAACAGCAAGGACATAAAAAAAATGTAGAATAATTAATACTCAAAATTTTGTATATTAAGGTTGCAGAGAATTGGATTGCAAATATTAAAATTTATCAAACAAACATTACCACTTAAATAATTTTTAATTGTACTCTTATTTGAGTATACATGCATGTATATTTATCTAAGTATATTTAGGTATCATTTTATTTTATATTAATAATATATTTAAAAATAAATAAAAATAAATATATATTTTAACAGTTCGTTTTGGTTTTAATGGATTTCAAAATGAAAATTCAAATCCAAACCGTCACTAATGGAACAGTTTGTATTTTCAAATTAACTGTTTGACTTTTATCCAGTCAAACCTAAATTGTTGGATAAATAACGGTTTGAAATAGATCGATTAGCGATTTTAACAGATTTGTGTCCACCCCTACATGACCTCTCTCTCTTTATCTCTCAAAAGAAAGAAATCAAATACGTATATAAGTGATCATAATTAATGCTAGTTTCCATACAAAGCGTATGTTTACCACTTCCAATTAAGTTTTTATTTTTTTTTTATTATAATGATATTGTGGAGAAGAGATAATTATATACAATTTATATCAAATTTGTTTTTTTTTTTACGAAAATCGAATTCGGGACTTTTTATTGTGCATTGTAGTGGGTCGGAAATAATATGAGTGAATGATTTTCATTTTTGGGACAAAAAGTGGATTAGACATGAAGAATACTAAGTACTCTTCTCTTTTTCTTTTTTTTTCTTTTTTTTTTTATATTTTTAGAATTAGAATGAGTAAGTATTCATTATCTGTAACTAAATCTCACGTATTATGATATGAAAGATTTAACAAAACTCATGATACATCCCATTTTTAAAATTTAATATTCATAAATACATGCATTTAGATGAAATGGTTGCAGCATCGATCAAGATACATTAATTAATTATCACTTTTTATGATATGAGTAATTAATAAAATTAATATACCCCATTTTTTAAATTTAATATTCGTAAATATATGCACCCATATACCATATGAATTGGATGCACCACATAAACAAGGTGCATTACAACGTAATAATCCCCCTCTTAAAGTCCGACCTAATACAACCTTAATTACTTAATTAGCAAGGTAACTAATTAACCCTAATCCAAACTCAAAATGAGCGATGATTTTAAATCAACCATATTAACAGATATTCGCTCAAAATGATAGACTTACAATTAATTATTAGAAATCAGCCATATATATTAAGTAGTTCGACCGGTTCAAATTACGAGATGCTTTGTATAAATACACTGCCAAAAATAGAGACATGCATGCTTATATAGGGTCCTCCATCTCTGCCTTTCATTAGATAATTAAGTTTCACACGCTTTACTCATCGGTCATCGGTTTCTCTGCTTCTGTTGCCGTGGTTGCCGCTGCCGCCACCGCCGCGGCCTCCATGTTCAGCTCTTTCATCAACAATTCCTCCGTAAATTTTTAGTATGAGCCTCTATTCATGAGGGTTTTATTGTTTCTGTCTTTTTTATTTTATTTTCTATATATGTACATATATATTGTTCAAGAGTTAGCTCATACAGGCCACCCAAACCATCTCAAGAGTAGGACCCATCCATCACTTCTTAGATCGAATTCATCTCTTCAATATCATTGGCAGCTTCATTTATTTTAAATTTTGAGATACAAATTAAGATCGATCATCGATCATCACCACTTTGTATGTCACCCTACGACCCTAGCTAGCTAGAAAAACATGGACATAAATATTGATTCCACCAACTGGAATAAGAATAAGCAGCTGTCTATAAACTCCTCCACTGGCGGCGACGGCGGCGATCAGCTGGATGATGACCATCATGTTACCGTGCACCACCCAAATATCCACCATCAGATCCCCTCGTCCTCCTATCATCAAAACCCTTCACTTACTTGGCCGTCGTCTTTCCACCACCATCAGCTTCTACTAGCAGCGAACAACAACAACAACAACAACAACAACATTTTTATGGAATTAGATGATCATCACCGTCCAGATGAAGATCATCATGATCAAGATCAGACGGCGGCAGGTGATGAAGAAGATAACGATGAGCTTGGAGCTATGAAGGAAATGATGTACAAGATCGCGGCTATGCAACCGGTGGACGTGGACCCTGCCACAATCCGGAAGCCGACGCGCCGGAATGTGCGAATCAGCGACGACCCGCAGAGCGTCGCTGCACGTCACCGGCGGGAGAGGATAAGCGAGAAGATTCGCATCCTCCAAAGACTTGTCCCCGGTGGAACCAAAATGGACACGGCTTCCATGTTAGATGAAGCCATCCGCTACGCCAAGTTCTTGAAGAGGCAAATCCGGTTACTACAATCACCGTCGTCAACGTCGTCGAATAATGATAATATTCTTCATAACATTAATATTAATATTAATAATATCGATGATCATCATCAGCACCGCCCTCCACCTCATCATCAAGCAGCTCATGATGATCATGATCATTGTGATATTAATAGTATTATTGATAATGGATCATCTTCAGTTGGTACTACTGCAAGCCTTATTGGCGGGCTGCCGTTGGATTGGCCGCCGCAGCCGCAGCTGCAGCCGCCGCCTCCTCCTCCTCCTCATCATCATCAAGATGGTGGTTCCAATAATATCGCCTCCTCCTCCTCCACCTCCACGAGACACCACGACATTTAGTTGAATTGTAGGCAGTTTCTACTTCATTTTATGGCGATTGATCGAGGTACTACAACTATACTATTATGCTGCTAGTTTGAAGGAACGAGTGCGATTAATTATCCATATTTTTTGTTCTTTTTGGTAGTTATCTATAATTGTGATAATCAAATTAATTATAATTAATTCTTAAAAAAATAGTTAATTATTAACTAGCAGCTATAGATATATATCCGCTATTAAGATTATTGCTCTAGTGATATTTCTACCCATTGTTGAAAAGAATCCTCATCTAAAGCCACTAGGCACTGGCGGGAGCCGCCACCCAATTTTGGGAAAATCGACAGAAAACTAGGTGTTGCCTAGCCGGCTGACTATAGGCTAAGCGACTGACCAAAGGCTAAGCGGCTTGGTGGAAATAATTATTTGTATTATGTATTTTTAGGGAAAAAAAATTAGAATTCTTAAATTTGAGTTCGATATAGAAAGTCAAAGAAGAATATGGAGAAGAAGAGTAAACTAGAGGCCTTATTTTGCATACACATATTTTTCATTTCGCATATTTATATAATGTTCGTGTTTCAAAAATTTTCATTTTACACATTTATGTTTCCTAGTTTTGTCTTCAAAAATAGTTATAATTCTAATATTATTTTGAAATCCTCATTAACCTTTTAATTTCTTTACTAAAAGAAAGCAACATAGGCCCTAAGACACTAGACCCCACCCGATTATCATATAGTGATTTTTTTATAAAAAAAATTCTATTTATTGTATTATATAAATACTCCGTCTTGAATTCAGTATTTATACAAAATAAAATCGATACTCAATATATATATATATATAAACGAAATATATATTAAAATCGAGTCTTGAAAGATGTGAAATGTGGTAGACTAGCTAGTAGCTATTGTGCCCTAAATTGTTCTTATGTTATGGCCTATGGGGACGTGGGATGGGCATCATTGGTGATTGTATTGGACTCTTGGAACTCTCATGGTTTGTTAGGACATTGTTGACTACGAGGCCGCCTCAACTTGGAACAATCATAACTGTTTGTATGGGTTACGTACTATGCCTATTCTATACACAATACATTTAAAAAAAACCCCACCGGAAAAGTTTGTTGGCCTCCATCAATCTTTACATGGAACAATATCACAGTCATCGATGTATATATTAGTAATGCTCAAGAACCAACTATTTAATTAAAATCGATATAATTAATTTAAATCAGAAATTACTTGGCTATAAAAAATGGTAATAGAATACATAAATGAACATAATTGTTCGAATTACACAATATATATTCTTGCTAATTATAATCGAATGACTAAACGATTTATGATTTGGATAAATTTTATTAGCGATGATCTTTGAAGGAGGAGATACAAGACAAATGGATAGATTTTAGCCTTAATTATTTGGTGTAATGAATCCAATCGAGTGGTCAGTTCCTTATTATCGTACCAATCAATTGGCTTTTGAGCGTTTCTAATATATATAAGCGTCTCTATCAATCTCAAAATAATTTATAGGGTGATGATAATGGAAAAAGAATAATAATTTTGATTTTTTTTTTAATTTCTAAAACTGATTAAAAACTGAGTTATGGCTCACGTTGTTCATGAAAAATGATTTCATGGAGATTTCATGATTTATTTTAATTGCAAATTAACCAAAATATGATAAGCCATTTCAAACAAGTTTTGCTTGGGGTGCCCATTAAATAAATGTTTTGAATTTTTTTAATCCAAAAAAGGTGAAACTCGCAGAAATCTCAGGAACGTGATCCTAAGGAGACTTTAAGGGCAAAATAACTTGAAATCTTCTTGTCAACTTCAAGATAATTAGAGGGTGATGAGAATGGAAATAGAAAAGGAATCTTTACGTTTTTGCCGAAATTTATAAAACCGACTTAAAACCTTGAATTATGACTCAAAGTTTAAGTGAAAAATGATTCCTCGAGATTTTGCTACATATATATTAACTGCACATAAAAAAAAACAATTATAATCCATGTGAGAAAAGTACTGCCTCTTTAGCTGCCTAGCTATTAACTGACTGTTTTGTTTTTTGTTTTTAACAAAAAAAGCATGAAACTAGGTGAAATCTCGTATCACAGTCCAAAAGGAGTTTTAGGGGTCGGAAATAATTTGAAATCTTCCTTATCAACCGCAAAATATTCTTCATTGAAATTTTTAAAATCGACTACAAATCGTGAGTTTTCTCACTAAATTATTATAAGCCATTCGAGATCTACCTTCCAGGGGGTCCATGAGCTATTTTTTTAACTCCACATTAGCCAAAGTATGTTAACTGCACATTCGCCAAAGTATTAAATACCATTTGGGACATATCATACCATTCAAAATGCCCGTTAACTATTTTTTATGTATTTTATAAGCAAAAAAACTCGAATTTATTTGAAATTTCCTAACAGGCCTCAAATTGAGTCTAGGGTCTGAATATCATTAGAAAACAACATTCTCAACTTCAAATTATCTTGTGGAGTGAAGATAATAGAAATAAAACAAGTATTTCAATTTTTTGAAAAAATTTCAAAAAACTACTAAAAAGCATGCGTTATAACTTACATTTTTTGTAAAAAATGTAACTGACATGATTTCGTTAAATATTTTAACTGCATATTAGCCAAAGTACTAAATACCATTTGGAACATGTCCTAACATTCAAAATGCCCGTTAACTATTTTTTATGTATTTTTTAAGCAAAAAAACTCAAATTTAATTGAAATATCGTAACAGGGTCCCAGTTGAGTCTACGGTCTAAAGGTCTTTAGAAAACAACCTCCTCAACATCAAAGTATCTTACAGAGTTAAAATTATGGAAATGAAACAAGTATTTGGACGCTTTTAAAGAAATATTAAAAATCGACTAAAAATTGTGAGTTATAGCTCACATTTTTTGTAAAAATGTGAATGTCAGAATTTTGTGAAATATTTTAACTCCACATTTGCGAAAATATTAAATACCATTTTGGACAAGTCCAAATTGAGTCTACAGTCTGGAGGGTTTTAGAAACATCTCCCTCAATTTCAAAGTATCTAACAGAGTGAAGCGAATGAAAAATATTTTTGAAGAAATTCAAAAAACCGACTAAAACTCATGAGTATAGCTCACATTTTTTTTGTAAAGAATGTAACTGATAGGATTTTGTTAAATATTTTATCTGCATATTAGTCAAAATATTAAATACAATTTGGAACATGTCCTACCATTCAAAATGCCCGTTAACTATTTTTATGTATTTTTTTAAGGAAAAAAAACTTAAAATTAATTGAAATTTCGTAACATGGTCCCAATCGAGCCTAGGGTCTGAAAGTCTTTAGAAAACAACCTCCTCAACTTCAAAGTATCTTACAAAGTTAAAAGTATGGAAATAAAACAAGTATTTGGACGTTTTTGAAGAAATTTGAAAAACCGACTAAAAATCGTGAGTTATAGCTCATATTTTTGTTAAAAATACAAATGTCGGGATTTCGTGAAATATTTTAACTCAACATTTGCGAAAGTATTAAATACCATTTGGGACAAGTCCAAATTGAGTCTACGGTCTGGAAGGCTTTAGAAAACATCTCCCTGAATTTCAAAGTATCTAACAGAGTGAAGCGAATATAAATAAAATAAGCATTTCGATGCTTTTGAAACAATTTCAAAAACCAACTAAAAATCATGTGTTATAGCTCACATTTTTTGTAAAGAATGTAACTGACATGATTTCATTAAATATTTTAACTGAAAACTAGCCAAAGTATTAAATACGATTTGGAACATGTTCTACCATTCAAAATGTCCGTTACTATTTTTAATGTATTTTATAAGCAAAAAAAACTCTATTTTAATTGAAATTTCGGCTCCAAATTGAGTCTAGGGTCTGGTGGTTTTTAGAAAACATCTCCCTCAAATTCAATGTATGTTATAGAGTGAAGCGAATGGAAATAAAATAAGTATTTCGATATTTTTGAAGAAATTTCGAAAACCAACTAAAAAACGTGAGTTAAAAGCTCACATTTTTTTTGTAAAAAATGCAATAGTCAGAATTTCATTAAAGATTTTAACTACACATTGGCCAAAGTATTAAATACGATTTGGAACATGTCCTATCATTCAAAATGCCCGTTAACTATTTTTTTTTTGTATTTTTTAAGCAAAAAAAAAACTCGAATTTAATTGAAATTTTGCAATAGGGTCCCAATTGAGTCTAGGGTCTGAAAATCTTTTAAAAAACAACCCCCTCGACCTCAAAATTTCTTACGGAGCGAAGATAATGGAAATAAAACAAGTATTTCAATGTTTTTGAAAAAAAATTCAAAAACTGACTAAAAATCGTGAGTTATCTCACATTTTTTTTGTAAAAAATGCAACTTTTAAGATTTTGTGAAATGTTTTAATTGCACATTATCCAAAGTATTAAATTCTATTTGGGACATGTCCTACTATTCAAAATTTCCGTTAACTATTTTTAATGTATTTTGTAAGCAAAAAAGCTCGAATTTAATTGAAATTTCATAACAAGGTCCAAATTGAGTCTAGGGTTAGGAGGGCTTTAGAAAATATCGCCCTCAACTTCAAAGCATCTTACGGAGTGAAGCGAATGGAAATCAAATAAGTATTTTTTATGCTTTTGAAGAAATTTCGTGATCCCATCGACCGTTAGATCACATTTTTTTGTAAAAAAATGCAACTTTTGCGATTTAGTGAAATATTTTAACTGCACATTATCCAAAGTATTAAATATCATTTGGGACTCTTCCTACTATTCAAAATGCTTGTTAACTATTGTTAATGTATTTTATAAGCAACAAAACTCGAATTTAATTGAAATTTCATAACAGGATCCAAATTTAGTCTAGGGTCTGGGTGGTGTTTAAAAAAACATCCTCCTCAACTTTAAAGTATCTTACGGTGTGAAGTGAATGGAAATAAAATATGTTTTTGATGAAATTTCTAACACCGACTAAAAAATGTGAGTAATCGTGAGTTATAACTCCCATTTTTTTGTAAAAAACGCAACTGTCGAAATTTTGGGAAATTTATAACTGCACATTAGCCAACGTATTAAATACCATTTGTGACCAATTCTGCCATTCATGATACCCATTAATTATTTTTTATGTATTTTTAAGAAAGAACTCGAATTTCCTTAAAATTTCATAACAGGGTCCGCACAGAGTCGACGATCTGAAGGACTTTAGAAAACATCTTCCTTAACTTCAATGCATCTTATAGTGTGAAGAGATTGAAAATAAATTAAGTATTTCAATGCCTTCATATAAATTTCAAAAACCAACTAAAAATAATAAGTTATAGCTCACATTTATAGTAAAAAAAAAAAATGCAACTGTCGGAATTTCGTGAAATATGTTAACTACTCATTGCCGAAGTATTAAATACCGTTTGGGACATATCTTATCATTAAGGATGCCCATTAATTAATTTTTTTGTATTTTTAACAAAAAAAAACTCAAATTTTCTTAAAGTTTTTTAACACGGTCCAAAGTGAGTTTAGAGTCTGAAGGTTTTTAGAAATCATCCCCCTCAACTTCAAAGTATCTTAAGATATAAAGAGAATGGAAATAAAATTAGTATCCGATGCTTTTGAACAAATTTTTTTTAAAAAAAGCCTAAAAATCATGAGTTATAAGTTCATATTTGTTGTAAACAATGTAAATACAAGGATTTCGTAAAATATTTTAATTGCACATTAATCAAGGTATTAAATACCTTTTGGGAAATTTCCTACCATTTATAATGCTCATTAACTATTTTTAATGTATTTTTTAAGCAAAAAAAAAAAACTCAAATTTTTTTGAAATTTTGTAACAGGGTCTGAATTGAGTCTTGGGTTTGAATGTCTTTAAAACACATTCTCCTCGACTGCAAAGTATCTTACAGAGTGAAGAGAATGGAAATAAAATAAGAATTTCCATCATTTTGATGAAATTTCAAAAAACGGACTAAAATCGTGAGTTACACACATTTTTATTAAAGAATGCAACTATTAGGAGTTTGTGAAATATTTTAACTGCACATAAACTAAAATATTAAATACTATTTGGGACATTTCCTGCCATTTAGGATGCCCATTAATTATTTTTTATGTACTTTTTAAACAAAAAAAAAACTCGAATTTCATAAAAATTTCGTGATAGGGTTCAGAATGAGTTTAAGGTCTGAAGTTCTTTAGATAACATACCCTTCAACTTCAAAGTATCATACAGAGTGAAAAGAACGGAAATAAAATACGTATTTTGATGCTTTTGAAAAAATTTCAACAACAGACTAAAAATCGTGAGTAGCTCACATTTTTTGTAAAAAAAAATGTAATCATGAGGATTTTGTGAAATATTTTAACTGCACAATAGCCAAAGTATTAAATACCATTTGGGACATATCCTACCATTCAGGATGCCTATTAACTATTTTTTATGTATTTTTTTTTTAAAAAAAAACTCGAATCTCATTGAAATTTTGTAATAGGGTCCAAATTGACTTTAGGGTCTGAAAGTCTGTAGAAAACATCCCCCTTAATTTCAAAGTATCTTACGGAATGAATAGAATGGAAATAAAATTGGTATTTCGATGTTTTCGAAGAAATTTCGAAAACAGACTAAAAATGGTGAGTTATAACTCACATTAACATTAGGAATTTTGTGAAATATTTTAAGTGCATAGTAAAAAAAGTATTAAATACCATTTGGGAAATGTCTTGTTATTCATTATGCCCAATAACTATTATTTATAAATTCTTTAAGGAATCGAAATTTTGTAGTAGTCCAAAGTGAGTCTAGGGTTTAAAAGTCTTTAGAAAACATTCCCCTCAACTTCGAAGTATCTTAAAGAGTGAAGAGAATGTAAATAAAATTAGTTTTTCGATGCTTTTAAAGGAATTTCAAGAACCGATTAAATATCGCGAGTTATAAAAAAATGCAAATGTCATGATTTCGTGAAACATTTTTACTACACATTAGCCAACGTATAAGGTATCATTTGGGACATATCCTACCATTCAAGATGCTCTTGAACTTATTCTAATTTATTTTTTAAGCAAAAAAACTCGAATTTTATTGAAATTACGTAACAGATTCCGAATTGAGTGGAAGGCCCAATGGTTTTTGCAAAACATTCTCTTCAACTTTAATGCATCATACAGAGTGAAGAGAATGAAAATAATATAAATATTTCGATACTTTTAAAGAAAATTCAAAAACCAACTAAAAATAGTGAGTTATAATTCTTTTTTTTCTTGTAAAAAATGTAACTGAAGCTTTTTGTGAAATTTTTTAACTGCAAATTAGCCAAAGTATTAAGTGTCATTTGCAACATGTCTTGCCATTTAGAATGCCCAATAACTATTTTTTAATGAATTGTTTAAGGAAAAAAAACTCGAATTTTATCGAAATTTCGAAATAAGGTCCAAGGTGAGTCTAGGTCCGGAAGCCTATAGAAAACATCTCTCCACAACTTCAAAGTAACTTATGGAGTGAAGATAATGGAAATAAAATAAGTATTTCAATGTTTTTGAATAGATTTCAAAAATCAACTAAAAATCGTGAAGTATACATTTTTTGTAAAAAATGCAACTGTCGGGAATATGTAAAATATTTTAACTGCACATTAGTCAAAATAATAAATAATATTTGGGACATGTCATGCCATTCATGATAACCATTAACTATTTTTTTATGTATTTTTTAAGTAAAAAAACTAGAATTTCAATGAAATTTTATAAAGCTCTAAATTGAGTCTAGGGTCTGAAGATCTTTACATCCCCCTCAACTTTAAAGTATTATACGAAGTGAATAGAATGAAAATAAAATAAATATTGTGATACTTTTGAAAAAATTTCAAAAATCGACTAAATATCGTGAGCTATAACACACATTTTTTTACAAATGATCGGGATTTCGTGAAATATTTTAACTTCACATTAGCCAAAATATTAAATGTCATTTGAGATATATCCTACCATGCAATGTGCCTAATAACTATTTTTATGTATTTTTAAAGCAAAAAAAATTGGAATTTCATTGAAATTTTAATAACGGAGTCTAAAGTAAATCTCGGATCCGTAGATCTTTAGAAAAAACTTCCAACTTTAAAGTATCTTACAGAGTGAAAAGAATAAAACTAAAATAATTATTTGGATGCTTTTGAAAAAATTTCAAAATCGACTAAAAATCAAAAGTATATAGCACACGTTTTTTTGTAAAAATGTCGCTGTTGAAATTTCGTGAATATTTTAACTGCACATTAGACAAAGTTTTATATGTCATTTTGGACATGCCCTACCCATTCAAGATGCATATTTAATATATTTTATTAATTTTTAAATAAAAACTCAAATTTTATTGAAATTTCGTAATAAAGTACAAAGTGACTATGATCCTAAGGTTTTTAAAAAACATCTGCTCATCTTCAAAGTATTCCAACCCTTTTAGAAAAGTATTATATGTCATTTAAGACATCCGTTTATTTATTTTTTAAATGCAATTATTGAGATTTTGTTAAATATTTTTACTGCTCATTTTCCAACTGAGATTTCATGAAATATTTTAACTACACATTTGAAATATATCCTATCATTCAAAATGCCCATTAATTATTTTTTACGTTTTTTTAAATAAAAAAAAATTCAAATTTCATTAATATTTCGTAATGGAATCCACATTAACTCTAGGGTCCCAAGGACTTTAGAAATCTCCCCTCCTACCTTCAAAGTCTCTAATGGGAAATAAATAAGTACTTAAATACTTTTGTCAAAAATTAAAAATTGACTAAAAATAATGAATTATATAGTCCACAATTTTTATAAAAAAATATATCTAATGAAATATTCTACCCTTCAGAGTACTCATTAACTATTTTTTATGCATTTCTTAATAATAAAAAATTCTAATTTCATTGAAATTTCGCAATAGAGCCGAAGTTATTCTATGGTCCGAGAGACCTTAAAACACATCTCTCTTAACTTTAAAACATCTCACGAAATGAAAAAAAAAAAGTATTTTCATGCTTTTATTATCAAAATTTCAAAAATCTCAAAAATCGACTAAAAAATATAAGTTTCACTATCCATCTAAATTTCGTGAAATATTTTAACTGCTCTTTTTTACAAAGTACTATATACCATTTGAAACATGCACTCCCATTCATGGTACCCATTAACTATTTTTTATGCATTTTATAACCCAAAAACCCAAAATCTTATTGAAGTTTCATACTGGGATTTGAAATAACAAGGTCCGAAAGTGTTTAGAAACCACCCCTCTCAACTTCAAATTATCTAACGGGCTAATGAGAACATAATGTTTTAAACTCAATTTTTGAAAATTCTACAGCTCATATATTATAAATAAAAAAATGCATCTATCAAAATTTTGTAAAATATTTTAACTGCATATTAAACAAAATATTATGCCATTTGAAATATATCGTGCCATTCATAATGCTCATTAATTATTTTTTCATGAATTTTTTGATTAAAACTCGAATTTCAGGAATCCGAAATGGAAATCACCCCCTCTACTTCAAAGTATCTTTAATATCAAATTTAAGTTTTAAGCTTCAATATTAAAGGCGTGCCCTCAAACCAAACCAAAACAATGAGCCATCGTCAACCAAACTCAAAGTCTAAGCTCTAAATAATGACTTTTCAGCCTACAAGGATCTATCATGTTGCATAAATGAATAACGAAAGTAAAATAAATAAAAAAAATTAGCAGAAATGAGGTTTTCTAAAAGCATAATAAGCACAAGATATCTTTCCAAGAGGTTAGTAGAAACTTGTTAGAAGAAACGATATATTGAAGCAAATAAGCGAAGGTTTGTAGATACTCATTAGAAGAACCGATATCTTTAAGCAAAACAGAAGCAAGGAAGAATCAAGTGAAACCCTTTGTCAATACATCTCTAAACTCTTACGATACATTGTCTATACTTTATCGAAGTGCCTATGCCCATATATCTCAAAACTCCACCAGCAAATGTTAATACCCTGCCACGTTTTCTAGAGTCATTTCGTGTATTCTTCATACTAAAAATTCTATATTTGGTCGATACATCTTAACATGGTTGATAAATTGTTTCTACTTTATCAATATGTATCGACACTACTACAAAATTATCCATACTTCATCAATATATCACGACACTATTTCAATTGTTAATGGATTGTTTTTCTTCTCACGTCTCACCCTCTTCTCTATCATCAGAGAAAAAAACCAATGAACCAAGCAGAAGCGTTTCTGAACTTCTCACAATTCAAAGATAGCATTGAGTTGCAGGAAGATTGGCAGGAAGATTGGTTAACTTCATCAAAGTCAACATATCTTCAATGTAAAAACAGATCCAATGTTTTCATGGTAAGAGGATTAAATGCAACCGGACATAAAAGATTACTTTCTTCTTCTAATCCCTTTTGAGAGGGATTGGACTGAATTGAGTTTTCTTTCAAGTCTACTCCTCTCTAATCCTATTACAATGTCAACACATCCATTTTTACATTAAAGTCCAATTTCAACTACAAAATATTCAATGCAAAGAATATCATTTTTCACCATCTATGAAGTAACCATACCTTAGATTTGACCACCTACTACACGAAAGATATCATTGCACACCTAGTACAATTATACTTGCGTGAAAGCACACCAATTACCATTATGTGAATGCATACCTAGTAATATCATGTGAATGCATAACTAGTAAAATTATGTGAATGCATGCTTTGATATTAACAATTACAAATCAGACTTGACCGCATGCAGTCGCTTGATCAATCTGCCATGAGCAGCAGAGGGCGCTACCATTGAGTCTGATCAACTTGGAGCCACATGTAGTCGCTTGATCAATGCCAGACAAACCACTTATAAAGAACCAAATTAAGAGAAACCACACATTTCTGGATCACATTATGAAACAAGTAGGAATTGCTTAATTATCATATCTGTACTATAACCAGTAATACACTCACTTGTCTCATAAGTTTGTCTACTTAGCAAATTAGCAGTGCTTAAAGGAAAGATGTCATTTCCCTTTTATATTTCTATCATCTTTAGATGAGCATGGAATTTATGTTCATACAATCAGACCATAAAATTCTCAATAGGAGGCAGCTCTGCCTGACAAAGCAAAAGGTTAATAAATGGAAGTAATATGAGCAAGCAAAGCCGGTGAACCCAGTAAATGAAAATAAACGGGTAAAGGGCACAAAAATGCTCCTTTCGGACTGAATGACCAGTATTACCTTTCTTTAAAACCCACAGCATGCACTTAAACTTATGATCCAATAAAGGGGATGTGATTTTGATACAGGCAGAAGAAATATATTAACACTAGCAAATGCTACAAGGCCAATACAGTTTATTAGAAGGATATCAATAAAAGAAAATTCAATGTAACAGAATAAATGACAGTATACTCTTAAAATTAAACCCTATCTAGATAGGTTCATATTGACGACAGTCTAGACATGATCATAAATGACCAAAACACCACCAAGTTTCTAAATAAAGGTTCAACAATGCAATTAGACAGATTAGAAGCTAACGTACATTGTTTTGGACGTCTACTTAGTTGTATTTCCAAAGTGTATAACCGCAAAATAATGTAGTTCAAATATGGCAAGCTCAAGATCAAAGCTGGACTGTATTTCCATAGGAATTCCCATCTAACTAGAGGCTTGGTGGAAGTTTAACTGACGAAACCATTTGAAATATAAAACTGCTGATATGTTATAACCTATCCTATATGCACATTACCACAACAGCATCAAGCAACTTACAACGCAGCCACTTAAAATGCCTATGGATATATCCACAACACAACCTCCATATTAGTCATACTAACAGTCAACATAATGACAACTCCTCTAAGTCATCAAGACCACTTCATGCATTTTGATGAATAAAAATTTAAATTTGGACTTAAGCAGAAGATGAAGCATGTAAAGTTCAAACTAACACCTTGTAACTACTTGTAGACCACAAGGTTATGGAAAAGTAAAAAAAAAACATTGATCGAACAAAACTCAATTTGACATATCATTGCTTTTGAAAGAATCACTTATACAAGTAAAATCAGCTGGTCCAAAAATCAAATCACACAACTCACAGCTAATAGGTATAATTTCTACAAAGCTATAGAAATACCAGACAATATGGGATCACTGCAGTAGGCATAGAGATCTTACACCAACATACACATAGATAGAGCTGCGTATATACAGAAAAACAAATAACTTCTCCTATGCAGACTCGTGCTTTAGAACAGAGATTTACCAGTCTCACAACCTCGATGGAACTAAATAAAGCTTTGATTGAATGTCCATGATTACATACAAGAACTAAGAATAAAAATAACATAAAGCTAAATTAAGAAAAATTAAATTAAATAAAAGATTATTCTATAGGAGATAAATAAACATATTATATGAGATTTTTTCTTTTTCAAATTCCCAAGTTTAGCCTCTTGAAAGGGAAGATCTCACTATTTTATAATGATACTACATTAACTACATTAGCAGAACTACAACTTGTCAGATCTGAACATAGGAAGCACAACAAATATACATACCTGGACACCCCTATGAATTGATATAACAAAACGAACTAGCTTACTCAAATGGAGAATTTTCAACTACCAATTCAATACCCACACCAGCAATCCACTCAAGTTAAAGAAATTAGCCATAGAAAAGGTCTGTACCTAATCATCTTCATATTAAATTTAGTGAGAGGGGTAGGCGACTGGTTTGCTCATATCGAAGCGGCGTGACCTAGAATGACTAATGGTATCCAATGTAGCCCCAATAACTCTTCGACTATATTCGTAATTGTTGCCATTGAAAGGTAATCCATACCCATTAGAATGATTAGTTACACCAGGGGGAGTGGGCTCTGAATAAAAAAGAACGTCTCAGAAAGTATGAAAATAAAACGAATTTAAAGTTACAAATAAAAACCAAACAAATGAAAGAATAGAAAAGTAAAAATGAATCACCTGCGTGATAGTTTAGTGGATAGTCTGAAATTCTAGGTGCTGATACACCAATGGAGTTCGAAGTTATTTCAATACTATCGATTGGTACTGGGGCAGACCTCAATTTGTGAGGGAAATTGGATGTGGATGTGACCATGGGCGCATTATGTGAGAGCTTGTCTTGCCCAGAAATCTGTCAGCCAAACAGCATGTGTCGATGAGTTAAAATAACTGAGATTGAATTAAAACAGCAGCAATATATCAGGTGAAATTATGGGAATTCTCAGTATTCCAGAGAATTAATTGAAATTGGAGTATCTATAAATGTAAAAGAGCCCAAATCCAAGTCAAAAAGCTAGAGAACCTAAGATTAAACAAAACATATCCAAGCCAAGAAGGTATTCAAGAGAGACATAAAAGACCAAGAAGCCAATTGTGGAGACTATAAGAAAGCATAAAATTACCCCAAACTTGAGTGTCCTATTGTAGAGAGTCACAAGACCAGAGAAGAGTCTAACAGCATACTCCGCAATCTCCTCCGATTCGTATTCTGCAAAAGCATAACCTTTAGGTCTATCGGTTTCCTTGTATCGAGGAATGTGCAGATCTACCACCCGCCCTGCCTGAATTAGAATATTGTACAAAACTCTATCACTCACTCGCTCGTCCAAATTACCTGGTTTAGAAAAAAAAAATGTCATCAATTCATGCCTGAATAAAAGGAAAAACTTACATATGAAAATTACAACACAGTATAACAATTGAAGAAATAATAATTAAAGCAAAGGGGCAAACCAAAGGCATAGGTTACCATTTATTATGTAACTTTATTAATCATTACCACTTATTCTGAAAATTAGTTCTTCAGCAAGTATACATATAACAAATATAACCCCCAACAAATTCACTCAGCGGAAACACTATTCAGAAAAGTTTGTATTTTGAAATTTCTACCGACTTCCTTCTATCAGCACATACATTTTTTTTTAAACAATAACTGATAAAGGAAAAACAAATCGAGCAAAAACAAAATCAGCTTCCATGATCAAGCATGGGCTGTAATCCTAAACAGACTAAAGTATGAATTTTGAAATTTATACTGGCACCCACAAACACGAATTTATCGGCACTCTTTTTTTAAATTAACTGATAGCTAAAAGTCAAATTACTATGATGAAAAAAATCAGCATCCATCAATAAGCATGGGCTGTATTCCTATTCAGACTAAAGTTCGACTTTTGAAATTTCAACTGGCAGCCACAAACAGAAAAGTATCCGCACACTTGTTTTTTAACAATAGCTGATAAAAAAAAAAATCTACGAGGAAAAAAAATTGGCTTCCAGCAACAAGCATGGGCGGTATTCAAGAACTAATTGTTTTCAATGTTTTCGGGATACTGACATAAGAGAAGCTCCTCGAGATTCGCTTATTTAGAGCCTAAATATTATTTCTTTTCCTTAGGGATTTTCGTTGATAACTAATTTGAATCGAAATCAGAACCTGATAATTCGCAACGAATGAAGAAGAATTAAAGGATCACTGACCTATATAAACGCTGGATTTTGTGTGCGTCGACATGGTTGATTAAACTTCCTTAGATCGGATGCCGGAACCCTAGCTCGAAACGACGTAGTAAAACGCAGACCAACACGGCCCCTTTTGCAGCTCTGCTTCCGTGGTGCTTATCAACTTTGAATCTCGAAAAAGCGGAAGGACGCATCGTTCATTCGTTTGGGTTCATATTTATAACTGCGTAATCACCAACTCAGATTAGGAGTTCGCAACCGTTGATTTTCCATGCTGTAACGACTACTGAAATTACACGTGTCCTACTAATTCTCCATTGTAAATAGTTGAAATAATAGCAATATCTATGACTCCAAATGATTGACTTTATAACGATCTTACTCCATCCACCGTTAAGTTAGCGGACAGATATGTCATTCATGCAACTTCGATAAAAAAATCTTGCATAAGGTGAGCTTTTTAATGCTTAAAATATTTATTAGATATACACATACATATATATATTTTTAACGCATTTAAAACACTATTTAATTTAATTTAAGAAAAATTATTAGTGTTGATTTAGGAAAAAAAGAAACAAATGAAAAACAAAAAGAAAAAATAATAATGTATTTAGGAAAAAAAAATCAAAAAAATGGGAAGGAAAACTGAAAAGGAAAAAAACTCTTAAAAAGAACATGGGGCTCTTGAAAAGAACAAAACAACAACACGCAGCTCGATTACAAGTCATTCTGTTAATAATCCTGAAGTAATAAAATTATATACAAAAAGTACATAATAACTATATATATATAAAAATTCGGGGCCCCTCGAAATAGGGGCCCTAGGCGGCCTCATCCTTCTACCCTTAGGACTGGCCATGAAAGTTACCCCAATTCCATCTAAATCGTTTTAACTTACGTTAAATCAACTCTAATTTTTATTAAATTGAATGATACGGTATAATAAGATTTGTAGGCGATTTACACATGTTCTTTCAGGTTTATTTATATTAATTTTGAAACCTAAAGTGAAGCAAGCTAAGATTGGTGGAATCTAAAATTCACAACCATTCTTTGCCATAAACCTCGTTACCAATTTTATATGTCCAACTTTGAGTACGCCAACTTGCCAACTAACACTTCCGACGAAATCTCTAGTAAAAATATTTTGGCATATTACTCACTTTGTTCCTTTAATTGGACAATAAATATCACTTTATTTCCCAAAACAGATTTAGTTCCAATATGGTGCCACAATTGCATTTCTGGTAGCACCGTTGCTCCATCTGTTACCCCATGTTAATAACGTAGTTACTGGTGCTTACGTGGCAGTCTTGGTTGTTTAATTATTTATAAAAAAATTATTAAAATTAACACACACACAAAAATTAGGAAGAAGATGATGAATAGTGAATCTGAGTTCATTATCTTCTTCCTTCTTCATTTAATAAAATCCAATCCTAAATCATAATTCCAATCTAACCCAGTAGTAACCAAAACTAGTCTTAAGCACACTCCCACTAGTAACCAGAACCACTGCCACAACTACAAGCAACCAGAACCACCGCCACAACTTCCACTCTCTCCTCCTCCGATGCCGCTATCCTCACCCCCTTCACATATTCTCCTCAAAGCCTCATTACCCCTCTGATGGCTTGCTACTTCCATTCACGATCGAAATGAAGGTCACACGGGGTCATCTACTTTGGGAGGTACAAACATTTGGGTAAGGTTGTGGAAGCTTAAGGTGGCTCCTAAGATAAAATTGTTTTTATTACGTTCCATGAGAGACATTATTCCGTCTTCTTTAAAGTTGCATAATCGAAAAAATTTCCCAAATCCAGTGGGTTGTCTCTAAGGGATCTTCAACCCGATGGTTTTCCCAACTGCACTAAGGGATCTTCAATTTCATTATGATGGATTTAATGCCTTCTTAATGTTGGGCTTAAGAAGGGCCTCCCTGGCTCTTTAATTTGATTACGATGGATTTAATGCCTCTTAATGTTGTTACTGCTGCCATTTATGTCCTAGCGATATTCCTCTCTATAAGTTACGTAGAGGTTTTGGGTTCGGTTCTTGTAAGTGGCGAGAGGACACCCAATCTGCATTATAATCCCTTTCCCCAATATATCATGGTATCAAAAAGAAATGTTGTTGCTGCTTTGTTTTGTCATTTGGCTTTTGAGATTATTTTCTGGTGCATATTATTATTATTATTTTAGCGATATTCAAAGTCCCGACAAGATTTTATTGAGATTACAATATATGCGCGCACTTGAAAAGCTTAAGCTCGGATGTGGTCAAAGGTTGACTTCATGTAGTTCTTGCCACTTTGCTGAAGTTCTATGTATTTTTTGTAGTTCATGCCAAGGTATTTTGGGGCTTCGCCTTCCTTTTTCAACAATTCTGGTGCTGGAGCAATAACTGTATCGACAGATGGTCCATGTGGAATGGCTATCGATATCCTCGTAGCTTTGTTGTTCACAGTTGCTCGATGCATCACACTCTTGTATTTTCCGTTAGTAAGAATCTGCATTTGGTCAGCAAGGTTCACAAAGAAACCATTAGTAGGACCATCCACAGTGAGCCACTTTCCGTTGTGTTCGACTTGGAGACCATTCATCTCATTCTGGATTAGGAGAGTGACCAGGCCATGATCAGTGTGGTGGGGAATACCAATGGCATGTTCCGGCTGAGGGCACGGCGGGTAGTAGTTGGCGGCGAGCATTTGTAACCCCTGGTCCATGTTCATAGAATCATGTATGTAGTTGGCCTCCAATCCCAAACTTTCTGAGATTGCTCTTGTTATCTCCAACGCTACTTGTCGAGTTCTTTTGCTGAACTCCAATGACACTTCACTAAAGCAACTTGGTTTGTAAAGGGAGTAAAACTCGGGATGTACTCTAACCTTGAAAAAATCTCTCCATAAGAGGACTTTATCCAAAGCAAGATTATAACTCGTTCCGTACTTGAACATCTCCAGCACATCGTTTCCTGATTTGAACTCCTCTTTCTCCTCATCCGGGAGACTGAAAAATCTATGGCACGCCTCAATCATTGCCTTCATTAGGCTCTCTGGAACTCCATGGTTAATCGCCTACATGTGCACATTAGTTAATAAGTACTCATCGATCATCAAACTTGTTATACATAAATATAAAGAAACATAACATAGTAACCTACTATGAAGAAGCCCCATTCTTGGCAAATTTTGACTAGGTCATGGATTATTTTGGAACGTTGATCGGGAGATCCTGAGGTCAGAAGCGACATGTCAACAATGGGAATAGCAAATTCTGGATCATTGGGATCGGCTTCTTCGTCGGGGTTAATGGTAAAGGCATAGGCAGAAGGAACGGAGTTGAGAGTAGATGATTCAGCAAGTGATTTAATGCTTGTTACTTTGGATGCCTCCATCTCCATGGTTTGGGAAGCAGCAACAACTGGAGCCATAGCTTAATTATATTTGATATGTCACCTTCAAGATATAAGCTCGTTAGTTGGTATATATGAGTTGAGTGGTTCCATATGAACATTTTGGTTTGATATTTATACATAGACCACTCTGCAGTGGCAGCTGCTGCTCAATTGTGTCATGTGGTCAAAATAGGTTGTAAACTAGCAAGCATGTTCGCCATGTGCTCGATTATTTTTTATCGGGTTCTATTTTGGTCATCTGAGGGTGGCCCAACCACGTGGTTGGCGAGTTGGCGTAGTCAAAGTTGCACAACCACGTGAATTTTAGGTTCCGCCAGTCTCAGTTTGCTTCATTTTTCGTTATGTAATTTCAATTATAACCTCTGCTGAATCCATCTACTCAATCTTTCTTCTTTTAAATTCATCCTAACTTTCGTTATTAATTTAACGTGACATAATACGACCATTAGGTAGTTGACATATTTCCTTTTAAATTTAGGACAAATTACATAAAATTCTCCAATTATAGGAATCGCCGCAAATTCATATTTAAACTATCAAATTTTTTATATAGGTATCTGTTGATGCAAGAAATGGATCAACCTACTCCTGTCTCGCTGAGCTTCCTTCGCGATCCCCCTCGAAATATTGTGGCCTGCACAGGAAGAGGGTAAATGCAAAGGGACACCGGTGTGATGCCGGCCGAACAGTCTCCGATGCCTAAGTCAGTTAGGTAGAAGGGTACTGTTGTAATTTAGACAGCATGAGGGCAAGATTGTCCTTACCTTTTGGAGGGGGATGCCCTTGTATTTATAGTAGCATTGAATGTGTTTGTTGGTGTTTGTCAATGTGGGATAAATGTTGCTGCCTCTAGGAGTTTGACAGGTGTCCTGTGGTGGTCCCGGATAGCATTTATGACTTGTCAGTAAGCCTTGCCGACCAGGTTCGGTCTTCCTATGTCGTTTTTGGCTTTGTTAGCGTAATCTGAGACTTGCCCGGGACTGGTGGAGCAGGAGCAGGAGCAGGTCAGATTGGTTCGGGATTTTGACCAGGCCGACCAGTTTAGGTACGAACATCAAGTCCCCCAAGTCGTTGACTGAGGTGGATTGCCTCGGTTGAGGACTTGTATTATGCTTGTCGGCCTGTTCTGGTGCGTAGTATGCTAGTCCCCAGTCCCCCAAGCCCTTGACAGAGGAGAAAAAACGAAGGATGGGAGTTTAAAACTGGCGTTGGACGGGTGTACGTGGGTGGCCGATCGGCCTAGGGGTGCCCTGCAGGCCGACCACCTTGATCGACCAGCCTGCGCAGGACCTTGCACGATGAGGTGACCGATCGGCCTAGGGGGTACCCTGAAGGCCGATCACATGTCACTTGGTGCCAAGGTGAAGGATGTTACCTTGGTCGGTCAGCTGGCGCAGGACCTTGCACGATGAGGTGACCGATCGGCCTAGGGGGTACCCTGAAGGCCGATCACATGTCACTTGGTGCCAAGGTGAAGGGTGTCACCTTGGTCGGTCAGCTTGCGCAGGACCTTGCACGATGAGGTGACCGATCGGCCTAGGGGGTACCCTGAAGGCCGATCACATGTCACTTGGTGCCAAGGTGAAGGATGTCATCTTGGTCGGTCAGCTGGCGCAGGACCTTGCACGATGAGGTGACCGATCGGCCTAGGGGGTACCCTGAAGGCCGATCACATGTCACTTGGTGCCAAGGTGAAGGGTGTCACCTTGGTCGGTCAGCTTGCGCAGGACCTTGCACGATGAGGTGACCGATCGGCCTAGGGGGTACCCTGAAGGCCGATCACATGTCACTTGGTGCCAAGGTGAAGGGTGTCACCTTGGTCGGTCAGCTTGCGCAGGACCTTGCACGATGAGGTGACCGATCGGCCTAGGGGGTACCCTGAAGGCCGATCACATGTCACTTGGTGCCAAGGTGAAGGATGTCACCTTGGTCGGTCAGCTGGCGCAGGACCTTGCACGATGAGGTGACCGATCGGCCTAGGGTGTACCCTGAAGGCCGATCACATATCACGTGGTGCCAAGGTGAAGGATGTCACCTTAGTCGGTCAGCTGGCGCAGGACCTTACATCACCTTGTAGTGCGGTTTAAATGCGCGTGCAAATCGAGGTGACCCTTCCGCTGATCGAGGTCGAGGTGACGGTTGGGCTGGCCGACCATGGTAATAACGGCTAGTTTTTTAACCATGGTTAGAATTGGCTAGTATAAAAGGAGTGGAGCCAAGTTCACTTTTTACTTTGTGCGTCCAAGTGAATTGTGAGTTTTCGTGAGAGAAGTACAAAGGCGATTTCCGGCGAGGCAAGGCGATTTCCGAACAAGCTTCACGGCGGTGCTCACGGCGACTTCCAAGCAAAACACGGTACGTAAACCTTTGACCTTGTGATTTTGGATTCAAAGTTTGTCTTTTGCAAGAACATGGGATGAACACATATGCATGTTTGTCCCGTGGTTCCTAGATCCGATAGGACGGCCAGTAAGGAGAGTCGCGTTGTTTCCCATTCTTAGGAAGGTTTTTTTTTATATATTTGTAGATGGTGTCTGAAGATTCTCAAGGCACGGACGCCCGGTCTGGAAATGCCTTCGAGGATGATTCAACGGCTTCGGCCGCTTCTGACACACGGTTGAGGACGAGTGGATCGGCTTCAACTTCAGGGACATCTCGGCCAGAGGTGAATCTGAGGTCGCAGGCCGAGGAAGATAAGGATCTGGAGGAGGAGCTTGAAAAAGCTTTTGCCCAGATTCCAGACGAGGCTGTTTCGGCCATTGGTGAGGCCGAACGGTTGATCGTTGATGTAGATTCAGTGGGGCAGACCGATGTTTTTGAAGGCATTCCCCTTATATCAGGCCGGTCGAGAGAAAAGGAAGCTGTGGGGATAAGCGATCAAGATGCGACATCCAGGCCGATGTTGATTGAGATTGATGTGGATAATGCGATGAAGCAGGTGACCGTTGCGACATCCGTCTATCACATTGATCGTCAGCTGAGTACGATCAAATGGGATGATATTCAGGCATACCGAGAGGCGTTTCACGTGCCCGATTCAGTTGTGATGCGGCTGATTGGGGATAGCGACATGCCGAGTGATCCTCCGGAGCCGTGGACGACCTTCCATCCGGACGTCTTTACGCATGGTGTCATCCTGCCCCTCCATCCTTGGGTGCAAAGGATGGTTGCCCAGGTTGGGGTGGCCATCGGTCAAATTAACCCCAACACCTGGATTGCCCTGACAGGTGTGTACACGGCCTTCAAGCTGGCCGGGAAAGGAGAGCCATCCTGGGGGCACATAAATTACCTCTACCAGTTTAGAAGGGATAAAACGGGGTGGATTTATGTGGAGGCTCGAGATAGGAAGACCCGGGGGCCGTTCATATGGGACATGCCCACATCGCAAAAGGCATGGAAACACCGTTTTGTGTTGGTTTGTGGAGACTGGGAGGGGTCCTACCTAACTGACCAAGATAGGAGAATTCCGAGGAATTATCAGTCAAAAGGTGTGACTAGTGTTAGGCTTGGAGGTTGGCTAGGGATTGTTGTTTGTTTGTTGTTTTTGTAGGCCGTGGCTAATGTGTCTTTGTTTTGTTTTTTTTTTGCAGAGGTGTTCAAGTGTCCGAGCGTGACCGACCAGGAAAAAGCTGACTGTGTGGAACTGTTCGAGAGGCTTGACCGAACAGAAAGGAGTAGGGATTTCTTGCGACTTCCCCAGAATTTGCTGAAGGTCGGCCTGATATCGGAACTTCGTAAGTATCGACTCACCAGGCCGTGTGTAAGTGTTGGCTGGCCTGGATAAGTGACCGATTTTTTGTTTATTTTTTTGTGCAGCTCCTCCGGACTACGTGCTTGCTGCGGCCACCCAGTGCTCGAACCGAATGGCTAAGATCCAAGAGATAATGAAGCAGGCCGAGGATGCGAAGGCCGAGGCTCAGAAAGCTGGGGCGTCATCCCGAGTGGACTTCAGGCAGCCGCTGAAGACAAAGTCTTCGGCCCGAGTGAAACCGAGGCTGCGGATAGCCGGGGGGTCCAGTCAAGCCGGGGAACAGCCGGCAACTGATGTGGATGAAGCAACGCTGGAGCCCCTTGAGCCCTTATTCTCAAGTCCCCCCGCGTCGGCCGGTGAGAAGAGGAAGGCGGTGCTCGGCAGTTCTCCGGTCGTCATCGAAATTGATGATGCGGACGAGCAGAGGAGAAAGTTTGTGGCCGAGGCTCGACTAAAGAAGAAAAAGAAACTGGCCGAGAGGAAGGAAAACAAGGATGACGAGGAGCCGGCCGAGAAAAAGCGGCAGAAGAGGCAGGCCGAGGTGGAGACCCTGGAACAGGTGAGGAACATGGTCGTGCCGTCGCAGACCTCCCTGTTGGCTGGCCGACAGGTGCCGAAGAAGCTAAAAAGGCCGACGCTGGACTCGTCGATCAAGTCATACTTCGTCAATGCGGAAGGGGAGCCGGACTTGGTCAGGACGACTGAGGTGGATGACAGTTGGCGGCACCTGAGCACGGCCTTCCATCCCTCGCAGCTGGACTTTATGAACACGGTGGTCCGGGGGTCCCAATATGAGTTGGGTGAAATAGCCGAAGTGCAGCCGAGGGACTTTGCCGACCGTTGTGACAAGACCATGCGGCTTGGCTCTCATGTAAGTTTCTGTTTCACCTTTTTGTTGTTATTATCTTTGTTGTTGGGACTAATGCGGCCTGTGATTGGTGCAGTTTCTTGGAGAAGTGTTCTCGACCTTCCGCCATGCCAGCAACCTCAGGCAGCAAGCCTTGGATATGAAACGAGAAGTGGAAGGGAGGGAGCACGCCTTGGCCGGCAATCAAAGACTGTTCAACCAGGCGCTCGAGGCCAAGGCGGAGCTTGAGCTGAAGGTAAAGGCCCTGGAGGTGGAAGCAGCTGCGAGGGCCGAATAGGCTAGGCGGGTCCAAGCCGAGTTGGAAGAGTCCAGGGCAAGGTTGGCTGAGCAGGAGTCGGCCAATGCGAGACTAGCCGAGCAGTTGATCTCGGCCAAAAAGGTGGGGATAGAGGAATATAAGGCTTCTCAGGAATGCGAGAAGACCTTCATGAAGTTCGGGGCTGCCTTGGAGGATGGCTTCTACAAGAAGTTGTTGCTGTCTAACCCGGGGGTCTCCATTGCCTTCCCCTGGCTCAAGTCCCCGCCGAGGGTTGAGGATTACCTGGATGATGACGGGAATCCTCTGCCCGATGAAGAGGAGGATCTGGAGTCCGATGAGGCCGACCAAGCTGAGGCTGAGAAGATAGGCAGTCCGCATGCCGAAGATGAAGAAACGGCCGAGCTGGGTGGCGACGGCCAGTAGTATAGGGCGCATTCGAAATCTCATTGTAATTTGGCTTAGGCCTGTGTAATGTGACCTTAGTTTTAATAAACAGACATTTTTGGCAACTGATGTGTTTGGATTTGAAATAAGCACCAAGTGTGTCAGACTAAGACCATAATTGGGGACTGTAGGCTTGGTAAGTCGGCCACTAATGGCCGATGGTACCCGTCAGTTTTAGAACATAGACCGGGAAAGTACGCCTTGGGAAGGTTTGTAACAAAATTTGAATCGATCACTTGATGAAAGTTATTCATAGATCAGTCTGGGTATGCCAGAACATGTTTACAAAAAATGGCCGTGGGCCGTTCGCCTTGCGGCGTTTTACAACAACCTATCTGTAGTAATACTTGAGATGGTCCACGTTCCAGGGATGTGGAAGTGTCTTCCCTTCGGAATTTTGCATCTCGTAAGTCCCCTCTCGGCAGACTCTTGCCACGGTGTATGGTCCTTCCCAATTTGGGGCAAAGGTGCCGGCTGCCTTGTCCCTGGTGCCATTGTTAACTTTGCGGAGGACCAAGTCCCCGACCCTGAAACTTCTGTGTCGGACCCTCGAGTCGTAGTATCTAGCAACACGCCGCTTGTAGGCCATGTTCTTCAGGTTAGCTTGGTCTCGCCTTTCCTCAATTAGATCGAGGTTGAGGGCAATCTGCTGATCGTTGGTGTCCGGGTCGTACGAGATGACACGGTATGATGTTTCTCCGATCTCCACGGGGATCACGGCCTCTGACCCAAAAGCTAGGGCAAAGGGCGTTTCGTTTGTGGCCGTTTTGTATGAAGTACGGTGTGACCAAAGGACGTCGTTGATTATGTCTGCCCATTTGCCCTTGTCTTCGTCCAGGCGCTTTTTCAGGTTGTACTTGATATTTTTATTGACGGCCTCCACTTGGCCGTTGGACTGGGGGTGTGCAGGGGATGCGAAGAGAAGCTGTATACCGTATGTTTGGCAGAATGCCTTGAAGCGATTGCAGTCGAACTGTTTCCCGTTATCGGTCACGATGGTGTGTGGGATCCCGAAGCGACAAATGATGTTCTGATATATGAATGACTCGATCTGCACTGCTGTGATGGACGCGAGGGGCTTCGCCTCCGCCCATTTGGTAAAATAGTCTACGGCCACCACAGCGAAGTTTACCCTGCCTTTGCCCGTAGGCATTGGCCCGATGAGGTCGAGTCCCTACTGCGAGAATGGCCATGGGCTCATCATGGAAGTGAGGGGTTCGGCTGGCAAGTGAGGGATCTGGGCGTGTCGCTGACACCTGTCGCATTGCTGTGTGAGGGCAGTGGCATCTGCGAGCATTGTTGGCCAGAAGTATCCCTGGCGGAATGCCTTGTGTGCCAAAGTGCGTGCGCCCGAATGGTCTCCGCATATGCCTTCGTGCATTTCTCGGAGAACGTAGTCTCCTTGTTCCGGCGTGAGGCACTTTAGCAGCGGGGTGGTGAATCCTCGCTTATACAGATGATCGTGCTGAATGGTGTAGCGAGTGGCCTGCTGCCTGATTCTCTTGGCCTCCAGCCTGTCTTCTGGGAGAGAGCCATCGTGTAGGTAGGCCCGGATGGGGTCCATCCATGTTGGGCTGGTGTTGATGGTATATACAGGGTTCGGTCTGGTGCTAGGCCTGTGTTGGACTTCGACTAAAACTTGTCTCCCTTCTTTGTCATCAAGTGAGGATGCCAGTCGAGCCAGGGCATCGGCATGGCCGTTTTCCGATCGTGGGATCTTTGCAACCTCAAAGTTCGTGAACGACCCAAGTAGTTGCCTGGCGAGGGCCAAGTAGCGTGTCATGGATGCGTCCTTGGCCTCGAAATTGTCGTTGATCTGGCTGACGACTAGTTGGGAGTCGCTGAAAATGCGCAGTTGCTGGGCCTCCATGTCTCTGGCGAGACGTAGGCCAGCCAGTAGAGCCTCGTATTCTGCCTCGTTGTTGGATGCTCGGAAGCTGAACCTTATAGCGTACTCTAGCTTGACTTGGTCGGGGGAGGTGAGTACTAAGCCGGCCCCCGACCCGTTGTGGCAGGCTGAACCGTCGACGAACAGCGTCCAACAGGGCCGTGTGGGGTCGATGCCAGAAGTAGATGGTCCTTCTCCTTCCCTGGTGGGAAGATTCTGCCTGCTGGTATCCTCGGGCGGCATGCACTGGGTGGGTTGGTAAGAGTAATCGGCGACGAAGTCAGCCACTACTTGTCCCTTTTCGGCAGTCTTTGCCACATAGTTAATGTCGAACTCGCTGAGCTCAATTGCCCACTTAATCAGTCTGCCCGAGACGTCGGGTTTCTGGAGGACCTGTCGGGGAGGTTTATTAGTGACGACCTTGATTTCGTGTGCCTGAAAGTATGGGCGCAGTCGCCGTGCCGTCACTACCAGTGCAAGTGCCAGCTTCTCCAAGTCGGGGTATCTTGTTTCTGCGTCTTGCAGAGCCTTGCTGACGTAGTAGACTGGGTTCTCGGCACCTGCCCTCCGGGTGACGAGGACTGAGCTCACTGCGGAGGCGGATACTGATAGGTAAAGGAAAAGGTGTTCCCCCATCTCTGGTCGGGTTAAGAGCGGTGCGCTGCTCATGTACCGCTTGAGCTCCACGAATGCCTTGTTGCACTCGTCCGTCCAGTTGACCCTTTTTCCCTTGCTTTTCAATGCCTTAAAGAAAGGAGTGCACTTATCCGTCGCCTTGGATATGAATCTTGTGAGGGCTGCTACTCGCCCAGTGAGGCTCTGGATGTCCTTGTGTGTCTGAGGGGGTTGCATGTCCATGATAGCCTTGATTTTTTCAGGGTTGGCCTCGATTCCTCTCTGACTGATCATGTACCCTAGAAACTTGCCCGAACCCACGCCGAAAATGCACTTGGCGGGGTTGAGACGCATCTTGTAGTGTTTGAGGACCTTGAACATTCTGGCCAGGTTAGGAACGTGTTCGCCTGCTGTCCTGCTTTTTACAAGCATGTCATCCACGTATACCTCCATGGTTTTGCCAATCTGGTCGGCAAACATGAAGTTAACAAGGCGTTGATAAGTTGCCCCCGCATTCTTCAGGCCAAAAGGCATGACATTATAACAATAGACTCCCAAGTTGGTCCGGAAGCTTGTGTGGATCTGGTCGTCCGGATTCATTAGTATCTGATTGTAGCCCGAATAGGCATCCATGAAACTGAGCAACTCGTGTCCCGCCGTAGCGTCCACCAGCATGTCGATTTTGGGAAGTGGGAAGTTGTCCTTCGGACATGCCTTGTTTAAATCCGTGAAATCGATACACATTCGCCAGAGTCCCGTAGGTTTCTTGACTAGGACCACGTTGGCGACCCATGCAGCGTATATGGCCTTTCGGACGAAGTGGATCGTGCTGAGCTTCGTGATTTCGGCCTGCATGGCCATTTGCCTTTCCGCATCATAGCTTCGTTGCTTCTGGGCGACTGGCTTGAAGGTGGGATCGATGGTGAGCCGGTGGCAGATCACCTCGGCGGAAATGCCGGGCATGTCCGCATAGGACCATACAAACACTTCAGCGTTGTCCTGGAGGAACTGGATGAGTTCGGAGCGAATGTCGGGCCTAAGTTTCGAGCCGATTCGAACCTGGCAGTCCCCGTGTTCACTGGAAAGAGGGATTGTCTCTGTCTCTTCCACCGGCTCCGCATGGGGCGTGTGAGCCAAGTCGCGGGGGTCTTCCGGGGGGCTGCCCCTGAGCTTTTCTACGTATCCTGCCTCCACAGGGTCGTCACCGAGTGCTGATTCAGTGACCGTGAGCGTCTCTGTTGTCTCGGTCGGCCTCTGGTTGGTTTTAGTGAGAGAGGTGGCATAACACGTCCGGGCTGAGAGCTAGTCTCCTTGTACCTGGCCCGATCCCAAAGGTGTTGGGAATTTCATAAGCAGGAGGTGAGTGGATACGATGGCTCGTATCTGGTTGAGCAGGCCCCGACCGAGGATCGCGTTGTAAGCTGTTGGACAATCGACCACAAGGAATGTAGTCAGTGTGGTGGTGGTGAGGGGCTCGGAGCCCATGGTGATTGGTAAAGTGACAATCCCCCGGGGGAGGACTGAATCTCCCGAAAAACCAAGAAGAGGCGTGACCTTGCGGTCTAACTCTTTCTCGTTCAAACCCATTCTCTGAAAAGCATCCCAAAAAAGTACATTGACCGAACTGCCGGTGTCGACGAGAATGCGACCTACGTCGCAGTTTGATATTAGCGCCCGGACGATCAGGGGATCGTCATGGGGAAAAACGATGCCCCGCTCCTCCTCCTCCGAGAAGCTGATAGGTTTCCATCCGGTCTTTGCGATCTTGCCGGGTCGGCTGGCGCCGATGCTGAGTACCTGGCTAGATTGCGAAGCCCTGTTGAAACTCTTCCTGGCCCGGTTTGAGGTGATGGGGGAAGATAAGGTCGGGCCTCCACTGATGGTGTTGATCTGAAGGCGCGCCGGGGCGGCCTGTGCTCGGGTCACGAATTGATCGAGTCTGCCATCGCGGACTAGCTGTTCGACTATGTCCTTGAAGGCGATGCATTCCTCAATGGTGTGCCCATTGTACTTGTGGTACTGGCAAAATGCCTCCTTGTTGGTGACGGGTCGGTAGTTTGGGTTTCTTGGTTTGGGCTTCGGGATCATCTCCTCCACACTTAATAGGACATTGTCGAGCGTCGTGTTTAGGATCGTGTATGTTTCGAACCGGCGTCTGGGGCCTGCGCCCTCTGCTACCAATCCTCTGCCTTCCTGGGGGTTCCCGCGGTGAAAGTCGCGGTCGTTGCGACCTGAACGTCCCCGCTTCTCCTGATTGCGAGAATCAAAGTGAAGCTTCCTCTTCCCGGTCTCGGATCGACTGTCGTCGTGACCATGGGAGTTTTGTTGAGCCCTTCCCGAGCTTGTGGTTGGGGGGTTGGGCTGAGTGACTCTGCTTTCCTTCGGAGGAGTGTGGAAGAACTCGGCCTTCGCATGGATGCTGGCCCTTCTCATAAGTTCGGCATAGCTCCCCCACTCTTCCGTATAGGCCGCGTATTTGAAAGGAGACTCCTTGAGACCGCTCCGAAAGGCATTGAATGCGGCCTTGTCGTCTGTATCCTGGCAGCGGGAGTACTCTAAGCTAAACCTTGCGGCATATTTTTGGAGGGTCTCGTCCTCCCTCTGCTTGATGGAGAACAGATCGTCCGTGGACACGAGCCTGACTGTTTGGATCATGAACTGACTTAAGAATGTAGAGTGTAGATCCTCAAGGGAATCGATTGTGCCTGGCGGCAGACGGTAGAACCAGTTCAGGGCCGCGTCGGTGAGGGTGGAGCTGAAAATGAGGCACTGTTCGTCTTCCGAGGCATCGCGGTATGCCAAGGCAGAAGTGTAGTTGTTCCAGTGGGTGTTGGGGTCCCCTTTCCCGGTGTATAGGGCAATCTTGAGGGGCTTGACCCCAGTTCTGTGACGGGAGCGGAGGAGTCTTTCCGAGAAAGGACCGGGGTTGGCCTTCTTCAAGGCTGGCGCCTTGCTCCTATCTTCCTTTGCTTCTAAGGCACGTACTCTTTTCAGGAGGGCCTCAATCTCTGCGTTCTGACCGCTGGGCAGTTGGGTAGGAGTCTCATCCGGCCGTCGGCCCTTGTCCTGGCGGACCCTCGCTTCTCTACCCTGGGAGTAACTACCGGCCGTTGAGTCGGTCTCGTCCGGACGCTCTCGTGAGTGGGTTTCGCTCTTCTTGGCTGTCTGGCAACCTCTGTCCCTCGGCCCATGGTCCGGGTGTTCCGTGGCGACCTGGCGGTCGGTTGAGCCGTGATGCCGCACTGACGAGGTCCGTTCATCTGACGTTTCGTAGGAGAGCCTAGCTGGCACGACTTGGCGTTCTTCCAGCAGCTGTCGGGCATCGCGGTAGATCTTGGTTCCTGAAGGTCCTGCCCCCGTTGGTTGGATGAGGAGGCGACCAGAGGAAGCAGGGTTCGGCCTCTGCTGTCTCCGCGGCTGATCCGATGACCTCTCAACTACAGTGTGCGCAGCATGTGGCCTGTCTGCCTGTCTCTCCTCGACCCGTAAGCGGTCGGCTAGTTCCCCTCCCGGTTGCCCCTCGCGCTGGGACATCCCCACGAGGGCAACCGTGTTTGCGTACTGCTCCGTTAGGAGTTGATTCTTCGCGTCGATTTTGGCATTGTGGGCCTTCAGCGCGGCCACCTCGCGCATTAAGTCGTCCAGAGTCTGCCGGTAGGCATCTGGGACGCTCCCGGTTGTGTTTCCCCTAGTGAAGGGGGTGTGATTGAGCTCTCCTTCGTCTCGTTCGTCCGACATGACCCTTGGTACGATTCGGGACGGCTGATCTGGTGAGAGAGCGTGGGCTGTTGTTTCAGGTTCCCACAGACGGCGCCAATCTATTGATGCAAGAAATGGATCAACCTACTCCTGCCTCGCTGAGCTTCCTTCGCGATCCCCCTCGAAATATTGTGGCCTGCACAGGAAGAGGGTAAATGCAAAGGGACACCGGTGTGATGCCGGCCGAACAGTCTCCGATGCCTAAGTCAGTTAGGTAGAAGGGTACTGTTGTAATTTAGACAGCATGAGGGTAAGATTGTCCTTACCTTTTGGAGGGGGATGCCCTTGTATTTATAGTAGCATTGAATGTGTTTGTTGGTGTTTGTCAATGTGGGATAAATGTTGCTGCCTCTAGGAGTTTGACAGGTGTCCTGTGGTGGTCCCGGATAGCATTTATGACTTGTCAGTAAGCCTTGCCGACCAGGTTCGGTCTTCCTATGTCGTTTTTGGCTTTGTTAGCGTAATCTGAGACTTGCCCGGGACTGGTGGAGCAGGAGCAGGTCAGATTGGTTCGGGATTTTGACCAGGCCGACCAGTTTAGGTACGAACAGTATCCATAATATATGATCATTAAAAAATAACTATCTTCGTTACACTTTCCATCTGTTTGATCCTAGAGTCACTTCAAACTCCATTACAAAATTTCAATAAAATTCAAGTTTTTCGCTTACAAAATACATACAAATAGTTAACGGACACCATGAATGAAAAAGCTTGTCTCAAATGGCATGCAAAACTTTTGACTAATGTACGGTTAAAATATTTCGTGAAATCTCAACGGATACAATTTTTTTTTGACAAAAAATGTGAGCTTAACTCACAATTTTTGATCGATTTTTGAAATTTTAACAAAAACGTCGAAATACATTTCTTATTTCCATTCCCCTTACTTCTTAAGATACTTTGATATTGAGGGGGATGATTTCTAAAGTCCTTAGGACCATAGAGTCAATTCGAACCTCGTTACGAAATTTCAATAAAATTTGAGTTTTTTTTCCTTCAAAAAAAACATACAAGAGAGTTAATGGGCACTATGAATGACACGTCATATCTCAAATGGAAAATAATAATTTATCTAATGTGTCGTTATAATATAATTTTTAATACTTTAGTTAATATGCAGTTAAAATATTTCACAAACTCTGAGAATATGTATTTTTACAAAAACTATGAACAACTCATAATTTTTAATCGATTTTTGAAATTTCGACCAAATCATCAAAATGATTATTTCATTTCCTTTTTCTTCACACTACCAAAAAAAACTAACTTCAAACATAATTTTTATTTATGCTTTACACTTCTAAAAAGCACAAATATCCATAAATATTCATGTTCTTTACCAAAACCGACGGTGCAACCACAAAAAAGGAGTCGGTGCAATAGTTTACATTTGCGCATATGGGCCGAATGTATTATTCTTGGCCAATGTATTACACTCAAATATACAATATTCATGCTTCTTTGCTGACAATCTGATTTGACTGACATTAATTACTATCATAGACACTTAAATAAATCGTGTTGTATAGCATAAATTTTAATATAAAAAAATAGAAAAATAAATTACTTTTCTTCCACTAATCAATCATGAAAACTAGCTGGTTTTCTTTTTTCTTTCTTTAGAAAATTGAAAGCTGCAAATTCTTCGATTTGCTTCTGTCATAGCTATATATGATAGGGCAGAACCAACAATATTACAATACAAAAGCGTAGAGAGAATTTCATAATCTTAGCTTTCATTACAAAATATTTTTTCAATTACAAGGCATAATATTTATAGCAACGCTTAAGTCATGACGAACTGCTTGTGCAATCAACATAAAGAACAAAGTAATAGATAGAAAATTCTTTGTGCCATGATAACTAGGTTACACTGAAACAGATACGGTTACACTGATATGATACGACACGATACTCTGATACGTCAAAATTAAAAAATTAAAGGATACAATATAAAAAGGATACGAAAAAATAAATAATATATTAAAATTTAAATATAGTTAAAAAAAAAAACAAGCGTGCAATTTTAGTTTATTCTATAACAACTTAATATAGAAAATTTTAAGCATCTTCCACATCAAACTCTTCATGGCTTGTGTTCATCTTTCTCTTCATCAACATTAAAGATAATCCACGTCGGGTTTGTCAAGGGAAAGTTGGGCAATTTCAAGTATCCCAACATTAGCAACATGATTGTGTTGTCTTCAACTCATTAAACACATGCATACGTTACTCTTTGACCTTCAAAATTTTCGTGAGCTGGTCAGTCATCTCCTCCACTTTGTATTCAAGCCGATAAATCTGAGCTCGAACTTCCTTACATTCATCTACATATTTGTCCCTCTCAAACTCGATGTTTTCAAATAATTGTACGAAAGCTAATCTACCGTATATTGATGGTGTTGTAGCTTAAGAAGAGTGTGTAAGTACTCCAAAACGTATCCAAAACTTGATATCGTGTCACGGAGTATCGGGAAGTATCGAGAGAGTATTATATCGGTATCGGTATCCGATACGCGATACGAGGCCTTGGGAGAGTATCGGTGGTTCTTAGCATGATAAGCGTTAATGAACAACCTCATTCTTCCAATATGATTATGATGCAGACTTCATATCCTCTCCATTTATAAATAACATTATTGAAGAAAAATACATAATATAAAACACGAAACGAGCAATTTTGGCCTCCATTAAAGTTCTGATACCTAAAACTAAATAAAGCACTATATCAATTGTTTTTTCTTTCTCGAAACTTAAAAAAAGTCAAAAGCTGAATGCAATACCTCTCAAGTACCCAAATAAGAATAGCCAACCTGGCAACTTGAGATCTCCTTTCTATTTACACATGTGTCTTCATTCTCAATTTACCATCATCAAACTAGAACAGATAAAAGAACCATGAAAAGCACGAAAATCAAGAAAAACAAACCAACAAACATTACAGAAAGTTCAAAGAATAATGACAAAGCCAACTCCAATTCAACATCTAACAAAACATATAAGTTAATATGGGAAAAAAAATTCACATTTCCCATGGTCGACATGAGTACGTGACGACAACTCTTATAGTATCATGCATGTCCTTTTACGAATGATGATGGTAAGAGGAAGACGATTAAGATAGTAGGCACCTTATAAAAGGGATGAGAGATCTAGTCTTCAGCCTTGAACATATCAAAATAAATATTAGATTTTGCTTGAATTTTCAAATTGTATATGTTTCTCGATATTTGAAATGAGTAATAATGGATGTGTTGGAAAGAAATAGGGGTGTTTTATGCTATAAAATAAAATATTTATTGTAGTTTAAGGAAGAAGCTGAGATATTCTAAGAGAGATAAAGATGAGACGAGGTGACATTTGTCAGAGTTTGGCTTAGATATCTACAACAAGTTGTTTCAAATTTTATATAAAATGTATAAACATTGGACACGAATGAAGTTTCTTGATCAAAGTATTTATATAGGGCAAAAATTAACTAAATAACCACTGAAAAAATTTCAAATTTTGTATCATATTATATAAATAAAGGACACGAATGAAATTTATTGTTGAATGTGATTACATAGTGCACAAAATTAAATATAATCATTAAAAATTTAAAAGTAAGGGCACTAAAAATTAAAAAGTGGGTTTTTTTATTATACGGCATGTGGACATGCGATGATCTTGATTAAAGAAAAAAAAAATCACATGTGATGACGTCTTATATAATGTGATTGCTGTAGGGCACAAAAATATAATGCAAGAATGCATACATTCTTTATTTGCCCCTTTAGGACACATAATTGGTGATTTTTTTTCACAGTGACCACAATTAATGATTATTTGTGCCTTATGAATATTAAATAAGCATGAACTCATTTTTGTGCCCTATAAATTGTGGTTGTTGCCTAGTTTTTTAGTAGTGTTACTTCATATGATATTTTGAAGATGAGAAGATGATTTTTAAAGTCTCTCGGACCCTATAGTCAATTTGGATTCAATTACGAAATTTTAAAGATATTCGAGCTTATTTGCTTAAAAAATGCATAAAAAATAGTTAATGGGCACCATAAACAACTAGATATGTCTCAATTGACATATAATAGTTTAGAAAATATGTATTTAAAATGTTTCATAAACAGATTTTAATTGATTCTATTAAAATATTGGTGTATTCAATTAGGATTTTAATAAGTTTTTTTTTAAAACCCTTCAAAATTCGGGTGTATTCAATTAGATTTTAAGGTACAATTTCAAAATCCAGGTGTATTCAAAAGTTTCATGATTTTTAAATGATTTGATGAATTGATGGGTTTTAAGATGAAAAATATACATACCAATCCTTTACCCAAATAACACCTCTCATCCTATAATTTCATTAGATTTGGAAAAAAAAATAAAATATTTTTCCATCCAACTCACTCAACCTCTAATCTTTCCACCACAGCCTCCTCCTCTGCACCCATTTCTTATTCATATTAGTTCTTCTTTTTATGAAGACTTCAAAATGTATAGATATGGCTAAAGATGCATGTGAGCACCTTCAATTTTTTATGGGAGGAGCTTGGGACCTTCAACTTTAACTTGGCGTGGCTAGAGCCTTATGTTCAATCCGCCTCGGGTATGAAAATTTTTATGGAAAGGCCACGATAGGTGAAAGAGCAGAGAAAGATTGTGGAAAGGTCACAATAGGTGGGTATTTGGTATTTGTCTCAATAACCTGCTGATATGCTTCTGGAGAAGAAGTTATGTTCTTGGACGATTGGTTCTATGACGTCCTCGCCTCCCTTGGCCTCTAGTAAAAGGAAGCCAAGATTCTATTTTTGGGCCTTGACAACGCCGACAAGACCACCCTTCTCCACATGTTGAAGGACGAGATTCCTCTTGTTTTATCTTTTTGATGATTACATGGTTTAGTTTTTCTTGGTTTATCTTTTTTTTTTGACAAATATTTGCCGATGTGGTGATGTGTTGCTGTTGAGACTGGTGCAGCACTAGTCGACCTAACACCCGACTTCGGAGGAATTGAGCATTTGGAATATCAAGTTCAAGGCTTTTGATTTGGGTGGCCACCAGATCGCTCCCTGAGTCTGGAAGGATTACTATGCTAAGGTCTTTACACTCTCATCCACTATTGGATTTGTTAAACTTATTTTGAAATTTGACGTATTGCAAGGTTTATTATGCTTTGTTAGATTTTTTAAACTTGGTGGATTGGAATATTTAGATGAAACATAATCTGCAAATTATTTGCTATGAACTTCATGTTTTTACTTCGTGTTTTTTTTAATCTAAAACCTTGTAGAATGCTTGTCGAATTTTGAATTGGATTCACTTATTTTTGTATTTGGATGTGTCTTTGTTTTCCAATATTATCAGACAGTTTTATCTCGTTGGTTACTTGCATACTACATCCATATTCCAAAACTTGGGTTGAATTTGAGTACATGGAAAGCTGAAAGTATATGCATAATTTAGTTTTCCTTGCTGGTTAGTTTTGCCTTCATAATCCCAGATGAATTTTCCTTGTGTCCATCTGATTCATGGGAGATAAACATTGACAATGGATGTTTTGCTGAGAGCACTTTTCTTTTTCATTTTTCCATGAGGTGTTTGATTTGTTATAATTTTAAAATAATAACAAATATTTTAAAATTATAACAAATCAATAAACAAATCATTTAAAATTCATATGAAAACACTTTGAATTCAATAAAAAAACTTTTAAAATCAGTTAAAACCATTTAAAATCTATTAAAATCCGTTGAAACAAAAAAATATATAATTAAGGAAATAAAATCTCTAACACAATATATGGCTGAAAATATTCAAATGAGTCCATAAAAAAGAGGACTCATTCAAATCAGCTGTGGGATATTTATCTTTAGGATATCCACAAAATAAAAATGGAACCAGGAAAGATTTGGTTTCAAAAAATACCAACTTTTTGAAATTTGAATGGGAAAATCATCAACTATTTTTGAATTCAAAAATCCAAGATTTATCTCATTTTTACCTCCCTCTCACTGCCTATATATAGATAGGCACAGGGACGGTTGAGAAGGAAAAAGGTTGGAAAAATAGAAAAGTTCGTGTGTGTGTGAGGTGAAGTTAGAAAAACAGAGAGTGAAGCAGAGAGAAAGGAAAAAAAGGTTAGAAAAAGCGGAGAGTGAGGAAGAAAGGAGGAGAGAAAGAAAAGTTGGAAAAAATAGCAAAGATTGTGTGTGTGTGTGCGTGAGGTGTAGAGAGAAAGCAAGTGGGAGGAGTTGAAAAAAAAGAGATTGAGTGTGTGTGTGTGTGTCAGGTGAGGAAAAGTGGAAAAAAGTTAGAAAAAGACGAAAGTGTGTTGGAGTCAAGAGAGAAAAATCAAAGGAGAAAAGAGAGAAGAGAAGTCAGCAAAGAGAATACGAAAGAAAAAAGGAGGAAAGAAGAAAAAAACGCAGCATAGGAAGCTGCAGGGAAAAAAGGTTGGAAAAATAGAAAAGTTCGTGTGTGTGTGAGGTGAAGTTAGAAAAACAGAGAGTGAAGCGGAGATAAAGGAAAAAAAGGTTAGAAAAAGCGGAGAGTGAGGAAGAAAGGAGGAGAGAAAGAAAAGTAAGAAAAAATAAGCAAAGATTGTGTGTGTGCGTGAGGTGTAGAGAGAAAGCAAGTGGGAGGAGTTGAAAAAAAAGAGATTGAGTGTGTGTGTGTGTCAGGTGAGGAAAAGTGGAAAAAAGTTAGAAAAAGACGAAAGTGTGTTGGAGTCAAGAGAGAAAAATCAAAGGAGAAAAGAGAGAAGAGAAGTCAGCAAAGAGAATAAGAAAGAAAAAAAGGAGGAAAGAAGAAAAAAAACGCAGCATAGGAAGCTGCAGGGAAAAATATGAAATTTTCCATTAAGCAGCTAGATCCAAAACTCACGAGGTATAAAATGATTTTTATGGTGTCTCATATTTTTTTTTTCCAAGCGGCATGAATATATGTATAGAAAAATAATTATATGTTTACATACATGTATATATATATATTTCGGGAAAGTTAACATGACAGGATAGACGTCACAAATATCAAGAGAAGTGGGTGATGTTCATGATCGATCGTGATCACGGTGTAAACGGAAAAGGCACAATCGATTATGATCGACTAAGAAATTTTGATAATCATAGAAATGGACGATCATGATCGTCCGAGAAAATGAACGATCATGATCGAAAATGAACGATCATGATCGTTCGTGGCAAGAAAGAAAGCCATATTCGTAGACCTAAAAAAAATGGACGATCAAGTCTAAGAAGTATGCAATGGCATGGTCAATCCGAGAAAGAGAAATAAATTGTTCATGAACATAAAGAAATTGGGTCGATCATGATCGACCAATGTTCGATGAATATCCATCCATACAAAATCAAGGAGGTGATTTTGGAAGTCCAAAACATCCCAATGGCATGACGATAGAAGTTAACTTCAAGAAATAAGCATCTTGTATGCGAAGCTGGAGAGTCAGTCAAACGTTGAGTTATGAGATGGGGTTTGTGGCTGCAAAAAAAACAATATATATATATATATATGCATAAAAAGAACAATTAGCTGCATGAATCTGGATGGAAGGCAACAACCAAAAAAATTTGTCGAAGGAAAAGAAAGAATATATTGGTGATGCTCACGCATCACCTTGACAAAATGGTGTTTATAAATCATTCATCTCCTTTTGATTGCTACAGACAAAAAAAAAAAAGGGAAGGGATGGTTATGATGTTATGCAGCACATTGATGAAAAAGGATGAATGACAAAGATGAAAAAGGGACAAAAAAGAAGGAGAGAGGGAGTTGTGCAAGCTACGGATAAAAAAAGGGGAGAGAGGGAGTTGTGAGTTGTGACTCCCCAGTTGTCAAGCTCCCTTTATCCGCTCCAATTGTCAGTAACTGTTGAGAAAGCTTTTTATGGTTTATTTAAAATATGCCAATAAATCATGGAGTTTTGAGATAGAAAGCAGAGATGGGAGCCTTTTATCGTTTCAAAGAAAGTTGTGAGCTTGGATGAGACTCGCAAGTTGAGAAGGAAACAGAGGGGAACAAATAACAAAGCAGCCTTTTTCTCTTATGCACGTTTGTCCAAGTTCATGTTCGATTTGGTTTTGAGAGCTAATCTCATCAGCAGATAAGGATATCAGAGACCTAGTAGAAATTGATTTTATTTACTTCAGGAGATACACTTAAAGCGGGGCTCAGAAATTTGCTAAAACGGGCTAATGAAGAATAATGATTAATGAGTCATCAAAATACTCATTAATTAAGCCCAAGGCATTTTAAAGGCCTAAAATCACTTCTGAAAATTCTTAGGCCCAAAAATTCATTTTTTCAAAGTCCAAACTCATTTAAAAATCCAGAACTACGCCTGTTTGATCCCGTTAAGGGTACGTAGGCAATCTAGATTATTCTAGATACAAACACCCCCTCTAAATAAATTCATACTTCTTTGAAGTTAATTATATATTTTTTTTAAATAGCCAAACACATTTTTTTAATGGGTCATTTACTCATTAAAAATCTTTCGAACTACGTCGGTTTGATTCCCGCGAAGGGATATGTAGGCAACCTAGCATACTCACTAGATGCAATCGCAACCATCTTTGAATCACTGGTTATTTCTAACTAAATTCTCCCAAATATATTTCCAAACACAATTCTTATTTTTAGTGAGTCATTCACTAGTTAAAAATTCTGGAACTACGAATGGCTTGATTCCGGAGACGGATACGTAGGCAATCTAAAGTTCGACTTAGATGCAGCTGCAAAAAAAATCAAATAAACACTTTACTCTCATATTTATTTTCATTTGTAAGCAGAATCAAAAAGTTTTGCTCAATAACAAGAGGATGTAATTAAGAGACACATTTACCTTAGATGGGTCGTACCCTAAAAAATAATAAAACTGCCAGTAATTAGGTATGGTGGTGAGATTATGTTGGGAAACAAATTTTTCCTCTACAAAATCTAAATTGAATACACCAGCATGTTTTGTTTAATTTCATGGGGTTTTTATGTAGGTCTTACAGTTTTGACAAGCTTTTCTTGAACAAAATGCTTGGTTGCTGAGAAAAAAGTCACGCATTTGATCTTCGTCGCCATCGTTGAGGTCGGCGTTGGCTCTATACACATTTGCCATGCACTGTCGCTTCTTCTTTGTGTGGGCCCACACCTTTCTGCAAATCCCCTTGGGAACCTTGTACTCCTTCAATATCAACAAATTCACCCTGCTGCATGAGTAGCAGCAATAGACAACGACGCACTCGACTGGGTCATCCAGGCCTAAACGAAGACAAATTAAAGAGGGATTTGATCAATTAGAGCTAGAATTTATTGGGCTTGAGGATCAATCGAGGGAGTGGCGGAAGAGAATTTGAGAATGGGATTTTTGTGGGGTTCATTTTGTTTCATGGGGATGAGATTTTCCCAAAAAACTAGAGAACCCAAACCCCGTAGGGAGAGAGGGGTTGGGATTTTACTGGTTTTTTTTTTTTTAATTTGTTAATGTAATTTTCATTCTTGTTTAGTTTGAATTTTTATCAATGAAATACAAAAATAGGAATTGAATTTTCCACTCTTCTCTCAGATTGGATGAGTGCCTTGGAATGTAATTTCCACTCTTGTTTAGGTGGTGCATGCCTCCCCAAATTGGATGAAGTTGAATGTTCTTATTTTTATTTTTTGCAGATTTACGATTTAGGATTGGTTTGCAGATTGGGGATTTGAGAAATTCAGATTGTTATTAAATCTAGATTGTGATTAAGATTTAGGATTGGATTGGATTAGATGAAGAAGGAAGATGATGATGAATCCAAATTCACTACTCATCATCTTCTTCCTATTTTTTTTGTATTAATTTTAATAATTTTTTATAAATAATTAAATAACCAATCAGAGATTGCCACGTAAGTACCAATAACGATATGATTAACATGAGGTAACAGATGGAGCAATGATGATACTAGAAGTACAGTTGTGATAGTACATTAGAACTAAATTCGTTTCGGGGAACAAAGTGATACTGAATGTCCGATTATGACTGTAAAGTGAGTAATAACTATAAGTTTTTAATTAGCGTTTTGATTCTACTCATCATCTTCTTCCTATTTTTTTTGTATTAATTTTAATAATTTTTTATAAATAATTAAATAACCAATCAGAGATTGCCACGTAAGTACCAATAACGATATGATTAACATGAGGTAACAGATGGAGCAATGATGATACTAGAAGTACAGTTGTGATAGTACATTAGAACCAAAGTCGTTTCGGGGAACAAAGTGATACTGAATGTCCGATTATGGCTGTAAAGTGAGTAATAACTATAAGTTTTTAATTAGCGTTTTGATTCTTACTCGTATTGTTCATATTTTGATTTAAGAGTTCTCACTAGTAATTGTAGAGTTTCCATAATAAACTCAAATATCTCACTCATGCTTGTCAAGTTATGATTTAAGAATTCTCTAATAGTTGTAGAATTTACATGAGAAACTCCGACTAACCCGAGGTAAATTATGCCTTAAAAAGAATTAGGGGTATCCCAAAAAATACATTTTCTATACAACAACTAAACATTGTTTATAGGGCCACCCTCAGATTAGAAAATTAGACCCCGATAAAAAATAATCGTGCAGAGAGGAACACGGTTGCTTCTTTTCTAGAACAACAACAGTTGACTAAATTTGATAGACAATTTATTTTTGAAATTCCCCAGGCCTTACCGAAATTGAAATGGAAATGGAAATGGAAACTCCTCCTTCTCCTTCACCTC
>CM064875.1:277868-430368 GCA_032719365.1 Prinsepia uniflora | reverse complement strand
TTACTTTTTTTCCAGTCAATTAATTTTTTTCAAGCCATGTGACTATTCTTCAAACTATACCAGGGCTGGAGCATGCTAAGGCTCATTGATCTGAGCGATTCTCAGGAACTGATCAAGACTCCAAACTTCACTAGGGTTCCAAATCTCGAGAGGTTGGTGCTTGAAGATTGTACAAAATTGGTGGAGATTCACCCATCCCTAGGATTTCTCAAAAATCTTATCTTTTTGAGTATGAAAAATTGCAAATCTATTGAGGGCCTTCCACCTTTCATTAATTTGGGATCTCTTGAAACATTTACTCTGTCCTCCTGTTCAAAACTGAAGAAGTTTCCTGAAATTGAAGGAAATATGAGAAGCTTGTTGGAGCTTCATCTAGATGGGACTGCCATAAAGGAACTACCTCCGTCAATTGAGCATTTGACTGGTCTTACTTTTTTGAATTTAGGAAACTGCAAAAACCTTGTTCACCTTCCAAGCACCATTCAATCCTTGACATCCCTGAAAACTCTTATTCTATCAGGTTGTTCAGAACTTGATGATATACCTGAGAGCTTGAATTGTATGGAACGTCTGGAGGAGCTCGATATAAGTGGGACTGCTATAAGAGAATTTTCACCCATTGCAGGTATGAAAAATCTAAAATATCTGTCCTTTCGTGGTTTAACTTTTGGTGGCAGTGTAAAATAACTATGTGCCATTGTCCTTGTTGCTGCCTTTCTCATTGTCAGGTTTATGTTCTTTGACACATCTAAACTTAAGTGACTGCAATCTGATGGACGGATCAATTCTGAATAATTTTGGCAGCTTAATCTTCTTAAAAGTGCTTACTTTAAGCGGTAATAATTTTGTTGACTTAGCTGAAAGCATCTCTCAGTTCTCCAAGCTTGAACATCTTGACTTGAGCAAATGTACTAGGCTTCGAACACTGCCTAAGAAACCGCCCCTTAGTCTTCGACATGTGAATGCTGAAGATTGTACTTCGTTGACAGATTTCCCAGATCAATACAGACTATGGGCTTCAGATGTCTCTGAGACAACTACCAACAGTTCCCTGATTTTACCTCAGGTTCAAGTAGAACCGTTTCAGAAAATTGTACGCTTGGGTATGGAATCATTGGAATGTATGACTTGTGCCATACCATCTGACGGTTTGGGAAATATTAGGCGTTTACTACGAACTGAAAGGTTTCAAAGAGACTTTGAGGTCTCTCTCTCTTTTTCACTCTCTCTCTCTCTGTCTCTCTCTCTCTCTCTCTCTCTTAAACTGAGCAGATGTCTTTTATCCTAGGCTCCTTATCGTAATGTTTTCTTGTGTTGTTTTATATGTCACAGGCAATGGATAATGCTACATCTCCATCTCCTTTGAATTCGGTCTGTACTCTAACTGATGAAATACCAGAGTGGTTCAGAAACGACCATATACAAGTGGGAGATTCTGTTGAAACTCCGACACCTCCAGATTTAAGTGATGATGGGAAGTGGCTGGGGGTTGCTGTGTGCGCTGTTTTCTCGGTGGAGGAGCCAGATTCAAAAACTTCAAATTACTACTATCAATGCAAATTCGGTACTCCTGAATTTCCACTGAGCACAATATCAGTCTTGGATAGAAAGAAAGTTCCCAACTTATGGATTGAATCTCATATGCTCTGCGTCAGTTATGTACCTCGTCTATATTTTCGAGAGATGCCTAATAAACCTTCTGCGATTGCGGCTTTATTCAAAACCAACAACCCCCTCATGGAGGTCCGGAAATGTAGTATTCGTCTAGTTTTTGAGCAGGATACTAAAGAGTTGTCCGACGTGTTAACGCGTTGTTCCTTTCAAGGGCACAAACACCCGATCTCACGTTCGCCTACCCAATTGCGCCCCGCCTACTCCCGCCCCCTAAAAACTGTAAGTGTTTCAAAAAGACGTTGAGGTCTCTCTTTCTCTCTCTCTCTCTCTCTCTCAAACTGGGCAGTAACAGAGTTTATGCAGAAATTCCCAAATCTGGTATAACAGATTAGTTGCTTGGGGTGCAAGGAATCGATAAATGGATCTTAGCTTCTTTGGATTTCCAGGGAGAATGTTAAGGGGGATATTTTTTTTTGAATATTCTTGGACTTCCATTGATGGATGGAGAGAGATTACAGCTCTCTCTTCAGACACAAATCTCACCCCTATAAGACGTCACACATAAGACAAAACGGGTAGTTAGGGAGAGTATCACATTTTGGTTCATCTCAACCCTAAATAATTTGGTAAATTAGGGTAGTTAGGGAGAGTATCACATTTTGGTTCATCGAGAACACCAACGGCTTTTTGAAAATTCTTCATTTTAGCTTCAATGCATTGCTGAAACTGGAATCTTCAATCCAACAAACCAGATAGCAGGTTTACATCTCAAAGCAAATGTCTTTTATCCTAATGTTTTCTTGTGTTTTCTATGTCACAGGTAATGGATAATGCTATATCTCCATCTCCTTTAAATTCGGTGTGCACTCTAACCGATCGAATTCAAGAGTGTTTCAGAAACGATCATCTACGAATCGGAGATTCTATTGAAACTGGCTTGCTTGATATAATCGATAAAACACACAGATGGTAGAGTTTAATTTTACTTATACATATATATATATATATATATGTGTGTGTGTTTCTTTTTATATCATCTTTTACAAAGCCATTTATTCATTTAACGTTTTCTTGCATATTTTATATGTACGTGAAATAATGCAGCGATAAATTTCCAACAACTGAAGGGGACTGCAATATCCTGCTGAGAAGGAACATCGTCTCCTCAAGCCAACCAACCAGTGCAAAGGAAATTGAAGTCAGTGCTTCACCAGAAAGAAAGCCTTGGCTCTCGGTATCTCTCTCTCTCTCTCACTCTCTCTCTCACTCATATGACCGTCTCACATTAGACGACCTGTTTTTCTCTTCAATTTTCAGGACTGGTCTGTGAACAACTTTGATTGTTGGTTCCGTGGAATACGAGAAATTCCCGACTGGTTTGAGATTGACTACTATCCCGGTTCGTCTGCAGAAATATTGTATTTACCTCCAAATTTGTTGGACGATCGTAATTGGATGGGGATTATTGCATGTGCTTCCTTATCAATCGACGGGCATCGACAATACGTTAGTGATACTCCTCGGCTTATTTGTCATCTGCGAACTGATGTTGCTTGGGTCCAAAAAGCCCTCGCAAGGCCAATCTCAAAAGTCGCGTGGTCGCACACACGCGACTTGGTTTGGTTTATCTATTTACCACGTGCTGTGTTTTCTGTCTCATTGAACCGATGCAATCAGCTCAGTGTAAAATTTGGGTCCAATATCGAACCAGATCGCTACGAACTGCGTCAATGTGCGCTTGATCTGGTTTTTAAGGATGATGTGAAAGAGCTTGAAGAAACGTTGACCCTATGCGCATCATCAGTACCAAAGTGCCATCGATGCGGACCAGATGAAACACATGCATGAAAGATTAAGCAAGAAAACCTACTGAACTCGTAACACTCAAGTGAGTTTAATTTAGTTAGTTCTAGCGTTGATTTGTATATAATTGATCTCAAATCCGAACTCTAATGATATATTATATGAAAAAAAATTAAAAATTTCACCTCCCCTTAAAAAAAAAAAATTAGCCATCCAAATCATCATTGTTGCACAGGACAAGCAGGTCAGTTATTGGGTTTATCATGAGTGCATAAAGTGCACTGAGATAGATTGTTCACAATGTGAGAAGACAAAAAAAAAACACTCCGAGTTGGCCTAAATTCTCTATTCTATGTCCATTCACAATTGCAACTAAGATAAACTAGCAAGAATTGCATGTGCTTCGTTGTAGAGCTGTTCAATTGATTATAAACATGGAATATATATAATTATCCATTTATTTACACGATTTTACTTTTAATATAATAATATTAGATAGTTAACAATAAACATAATATATATAATTATAAAAATTATTAAATAATGACTCTAAGATGTGAGACGTAAAAACATTGGTTTTGAGATCACATCAACTCACTCAATCTACTTATTTCACCATTAAATCATCAATTAAGTTAAAGACATTCTTCATAGTAATTAGAACAATTTTACTTTTTTATTAAGCAACTACTTATTTTGATTTAGATACTCTTTAAAATTAATGCATCTAAATAAACTATATGAACATTACATTTAATTAAAGTTATATTGAGCATCTAATGGGCTACTTAGGGTTGGCAATATGTCGTGTCATGCTTTATTTTAACTAAATATGCTCAACTTGAATCCGATCTATTTAATGATCGTGTCAAGAATGTCCAATTCGAATCCGTTAATAACCCAAGTAACCTGTGTAACCCATTGAATAAACAAGTCGTACTAAAAACACAATTAACTTATGACTCGCTTAACCCGTTTAAAATATTTAACTTATTTAAATTATAAAATTTAATAGGTATTTAGGTAAGTAAATGAATAGATATATAAGATAGTAATGACACGTTTATTAAACTGGTCAATATATAGGTTAACTTGAAATCCAATCATTTATTAAATGGGTTTATATGTCATTATGCGAATTAACAGTTTGACTTGAAATCTACCCATTTATTAAATGTGTCACAACGGGTGAACCCAAAAATGACTTGAAGTTTTAATCGTGCTAGATAATCCGGATAAATTTCATGCTGATTTCGAATCGTATATCAAATCGTGTAAAAAATTACCGCTCTTAGAGCTACCTACATCACCATATTGTTGCACAAGACAATCAGGTCGCCTGCACCTTGAACATAGGGGTTACTAGGGGTGGCAATGAGTCGTGTCGTGTCGGGTTCGTGTCGTGTCATGAATATCTAACCCAAACCCGACATGTTAATGACCCGTATAACCCCGTGTAACCCATTTAATAAATAGGTCGTACTCAAAACCCGATTAACCTGTGATCTGTTTGACCCGTTTAACTTGTTTAACCTATTTATATTATAAGATTTAATAGATATTTAGGTAGGTAAATATGTAGATATATGAGTTAGTAATGACACGTTTATTAAATGGGTCAATATATAAGTCAATATACGGGTTAACCTGTTAACTCGAAATCTACCCATTTATTAAACGGGTTAACAGGTTGACCCAAAATTAACCAGTTTATTAAACAAGTCATAACGGATTGACCCGAAAATGACCTGAAATTTTAATCGTGCGCGTTTTGAGACGTGTATTAAATCGTGTTAAAAATTATCACCCTTAGGGGTTATTTGGTTTTAAGAGACGACTTTGGAGGAGAAGAAAAACATATGAGACGGCTTTGGAGTTGGGAAAGAGACGTCTTTCAATTTTTAAGTAACAAATTGAGACTACATAATATTTAATTATCGAACCTGTGGAAGCGCGTTGAGAATGAAAAAAGACACCAAAAAAATCAAATTGTTGTAAATAGTTAAATGGTTATATCTATTTATGTAATATGTGCTAGGGGTAGTTTTGCCCTTTTGTATTCATTAATTATCTCTCCCTATATAAGGGATAATTATCTTTGTAAACCCTAATCATCTCATAATAATCAGACGTATTATTTTCATCTTCCTGCCTCTTAGCATTCTCATCTACTGGATTTCCTTCACAACACGTTATCAGCACGATCGTCTCAGAATTGAGGATTACTCGAAAGGAGAATTACTGCCAATCAATCAAGTAGGTTTTTCGATACTAAAATCTAATTTATTTTATCATTGTCGCAAACCCTAGAAATCATGATTCTAGAATTATTTGATGTTTGAAATTGATGATTCAAATTGATACTCGCATCATGTCCCCAATTATCATTATAATTGTTTTAAACAAACTATTTGAATTGATAGTATTTGATAATTAATATTTTTATAATGGTTTGATTTGATTGATGGGTATGATTTTCATGTTTGATGTTTATTTAAATTTTATAAAAGTTAATATTTGATATTAATTATTGATAATTAATTGAATTATATGGATCATTGTTTGAAATTCATGATAATTGATATTATTTGCCCTAATTTGATGATAATCCGAATTGCATTTGATAATTGATATGCTATGATAATTCATTGTTTAATTTTTGGATTGGAACATTATATGTGATGTATGCAAAAAAAAAATTTTGATACATGAAAATTTCAATATTTTTCTTGATTTGATAATTTTTTATTCATGATAATAATTGCTATTTAAACATTGATGCTAATTAACGTTCATGGACTTTTGATAATTTTTGATGTTGTTCCTAAAAAGAAATTTTGCAAAACCAAATATTATTTTGCTATTATACCAATTGCGGCTGAAAAAAAAACAAAATTAATTTGAAACGGCTGCAAACAATCAGTTTGAGTAAATCCTAGGGGTGGGTATATTGTCCCGAAATACCGAAACCATCCCGTCCCGTATCATACCAAACCGGAAAAAAATCAAATAGTAAAACCGAAAGGATGATCGGTACCGTACCGATACCATACCGGTTTAAATCGGTACGGGATCGGTTTCGATGTTACGCAATACCGTCCCATACTGAAACCGAATCAGTTTTAATTTTTTTAATTAATTAAAAATTAAATTAAATTCAACAATAAAAAACCCCTAATAATCTAATAGCTAATGATGGATTTAATTGTATATTAATTTAGTTGATAGATTTAATTGTATACTAATTTAGTTGATAGATGTAATTGTATTTTAAGAGTTTTTTAGTTGATGGATTTAATAATTTGGTAGGGTTTTTTAGTTAATGTTGTTAATTTTAGTTGATGTATTGAGATTGATTAGGTTATGAATTTTCTATACATTTTGAGCAATATTTGTTACTCAACAAGAGTCCTAATTTCTCAATTTTATCAAAATGTTGATTTTAGACATTGAATCAAGTAATAAATAAATGAAATTATGAATTTGACTTCAAAACCGAAAACGTGCTGAAACCATACCGAACCTAATTGGTATAGTATGGTACGGTATCAATTTTATATTTAGAAATACCATACCGTACCGAATCGGTTAAAATTATTTGATACGGTTCCGATATCACCTGCATACCGAACCATACCGAACCATGCCCAGGGCTAGTAAATCCTCCCTTAATTTTCGCCACAATTATTGGCATGTGGGCAACAGTTGAACAAACATGGGGGCAGCCGTTGAAAGAAAAAGGGGGGCGGTACATAATTTTGCCCTAGGGTTTTGCTACCCAAGAGAGAAAACAAGGGTTTTTCTACCCAAGAGAGAAAACAAGTTCAGGCCTAGAAGGCTTGCAAAATTTTAAGCCTAGAAGGCCAACCAACCCCCACGGCTCGAAATGAAATATTAGGCCCGCGAAAAAAAGAAGAAAAAAAACAAAAACAAAAAACCGGAGACTAGAAGTCTCCAGCTCGGACAAAAAAATTTCTGAGGCCCAGAAGGCCTGAAAAGAAAAATCGACAGCCCAGAAGGCAATAGCCCGAAAAAAGAAAGAAAAAAAAAAGGCACCCCAGGCACTTGGGCTTAGCCCACTTCGGCCCAACAGGCCCTAGGACCAGCCCGGAAGGCCTCAGTGCCGGCCCAGAGCCAACATGCGCCTCGGCTTGCCCCAAGCAGCTCGGCTCGGCTCGGCTCCGACCAAAAAAAAAAATTCTTTTGCACTCCCCGAGCCTAAAACATACGCTCATGCATGCCTAAAGCATTGCAATACTCCTCAATCAAAGATCAAAATAACATTTATTTATATTTATACATATTGTATCTTGTTTCCTTGTATGTTTGCTTGTTTATTTCATTCTTTATACGTTATTTATCAATATCATAAACCACTTATAAATAAAAGGAACCTAAACCATATCATCATATAGTTCCCAGGTCGCTTCCTCCTTCGAATGGCCAATCGATTGGACTAACACTTGGACGGCTACTGCATTTCCCTACTTGATTATGCGTCGATTCAGGATGGCCACCGGTCCCTCCCGTATAACTGCCTCTTCAGTGACAATCGGAAGGCGAGAAGATATGTTGACATTTGAACCCACAAGCTTCTTAAGGCAAGAGAAATGGAATGTAGTGTAACTTTGAATAATCTGACAGCTTTAATCCATATGCTACCACCCCAATCTTGCGCCAAATAGGAAAAAGGCCATAGTATCGCGATTGCAACTTGTGGCAAGAATGAAACTAGAGACTTGTGTGTATAAGGGGCCAACTTCAGATAAACAAGGTCGCCTACAACATAAGATTTGTCAGTTCTATGCTTGTCAGCCTGAACTTTCATCCTGCATTGTGCAGCCTTTAAGTTTGACCTTAGCTGTGACAAAACTACATTTCTGGACAACAACCCTTGCTCTACCACATCCTACTTGGTGGATTAGTATTCATAGGTAGGAAGAGAAGTGGATTAGTATTCATAGGTAGGAAGAGATGGAGTTTCTGTCCATACACAATTTCAAATGAAGTCATCTTGGAAGCTGAATGATAGGCTGTGTTGTAACTCCATTCAGCCTAAGGAAGCCAATTGAGACAGCTCTTAGGATGTAAGCCACAAAAACACCTCAGATAGGTCTCCAAACATCTATTGAGAACCTTTGTTTGACCATCCATTTGAGAATGATAGCCCGAGCTTAGGCATAGCTTGGAACCTTGCAACCTGAAGAATTCCTTCCAAAAAGCACTAATGAAGACTGGGTCCCGGTCACACACTATAGAAGTAGGCATTCCATGTAACTAGCTGACACTCACCACAAAACAACTAGCTATCGAAGCTCATGTATAAGGATGACGCAAGGCCAAAAGGTGTGCATATTTTGACAACCTATCCACAATAGCAAAGATCACAGACTTACCCTTACAAGTAAGCAACCCTACTATGAAATCCATTACGATGTCAAACCAAACTCTCTCCCGTATTGGCAAAGGCTGTAATAGACCAGCCGATGAAAATGTCTCGTATTTATTCTGCTGACATACTGGGCATTCAAAAACCATAGCCCGAATGTCCTTTTTCATCCCCACCCAATAGAAAGAACGAGGGACCCGCTTATACGATTTGAGGAATCCCTTATGACTAGGCGATAAGGTAGCATGTAACGCCAAGGAGAAGTAGGGCTTAACACAATTCAAAACTTATACTTTAAGAACCCATTATCAAATTGATACTTAGAGAGATGGCGGGAGAGAGAGGTTAGACCAATTGTGGGTTGTACCCGAGAAGCATGATCCACCTCCTTACTTCTAGTCATAAGCCATGGATCATGCTCACAATGTTGTCGCAAGTCATCCAACCACCACAAATAAGAATAAAACACAACATGGAATGAAACACCAATATCTCAGGAGGCAGCTGGCAGCCGAGAAAGAACATCTGCGACCTGATTGTTAGCCCTTACCTTGTACTGAATTTCTAGTCAAAGCCAAGGAGCTTGGACACCCATTTCTAATCCTTGTAAATTTTGGGTCCAATATTGAACCAGATAGCTACGAACTAGTGCCATCAATGCGGACCAGATGAAAATCATGCAGGAAAGATCAAGCAAGAAATCCTACTGAACTCCAAATCTGAACTCATTGTTTTATGAGGCATCTCAGATTTGATTCGACTCCAGTACGATTTTTAGATACATAATACCTGCCACTTTATTTCATAATGTTACCAATAGTCATTGCAAGAACATATGCCATCACCAAAGTGGTGGAACCTGTTTGAATCTCTCACAAGAATATCCCTTTGAAGTAGATTTGATGCTAACTTCATGAAGTTATGGCAGTCCACACAGATTCTAATGTTCTTCATAATTTTGATAGGAGTCGCAGTCCCAGTCCCACCACAATTTGAACTCCCTTCTTGATTCATGATGGCAAAAACTAAAGCTAGCTTCTCACTATGATGATATAATTGCTCCTCTTTCTGTTCATCTTCCAAATCATACATAGATAAGCTTGTGTCCGGAACATAACCCAGTTCTTTTAACCACGAAATCAGCTCTTCTAGCCTGCTGTATATAACTTTCCTTTCTGGATGACGTCGGCCTCCAGACGAAAACTCATGGACCCGATTTCCGATCTCAATCCAGCTTAGTCCCGGTTCTTTTTTCACTCTAGACCCTCTCATTTCCCTCCTGACTAGGCCTGCTTCCCCAAAGTTTCCATCAGAGCAATACATGTTTGACATTTGTACATACCCTAATGAATCCTTTGGTGCAAGCTCCTTCAATCTATATGCTGCTAACTTGGCCAACTGTGTCTTTCCATGCTTCCTACATGATCCAAGGAGTGCGCTCCAGACGACAGAATCGGGCTTCATTGGCATTCTATTTACAAGATCCTCAGCCTCGGAAATTTGCCCAGCTCGACCAAGAATATCAACCATGCAGGCGTAATGATCAATCTGCGGTACAATACCATGTCTCTCAAGCATGGAATCGAATATTCCTGTTCCTTTTTCTACGAGTCCAGCATGGCTACAAGCACAGAGGAGAGAAACAAATGTGGTAGAATCGGGTTGGATGTCCATCTGTGAGAAGAGCTGTAATGCCTCTGTAGCTTGTCCATACAAGGCATAAGCTTTAAGCATTGTGTTCCATGAAATGACATCACGAAATTCAATTCCATCAAACACTCGCTTAGACAAGGAAATGGATCCACATCTAGCATAGGCATGGATGAAAGCATTTGCAGAGACCGTGTCACCCTCAAACCCTGTTTTGATTACTTGTGAATGAATTGCCAAGGCATGTCGCTCCGTTGCAAGGCTTGCATAAGCTTTTAATACAATTGAGAAAGTATACCTGTCAGGAACTAAGTTCTCCCGACGCAATTGACGAAAGAGGGAGAGTGCTTCTTCAGGGTCTCGCTCTGAGAAAGTTGTTATGATACCAGTCCAAGCAACAATGTCTCGATGATCACTCGTCTCCAAGAAGAGCCTGTAACAGTCCGCAATATCTCCTCCAAGATCTGAGTATGCTTTAACTAACGCAGTGGCCACTTCAATTTGTAATATAAACCCGGTTTTGACAGTGAGACAGTGCAATTGACAGCAAAACTTAGTCACCACATTATCATCGAGGCCATTGCTTCTGCATAAGGAAGAAAGAACACTGAGAAGAGTAGCACGTTCAAACCCATTTTCGTCAGCATACATTTGTATAAACAGATGAATAGCATGAGCTCCAAGTCCACGACACTGAAACCCTGCAATCATCGAATTCCAAGATATACAATTCCGAAACTCCATGTTCCCAAACATATTCCATGCCTCATCTTTACTAACATCATAAACATCATCTCCGTAATTACAAATCTTGCTATACATAGTAATAAGAGCATTTGCAACGTAAACGCAAGCATCCAAAGACATTTTCAAAGCAAGGGCATGCACCTGCCGGCCATAGCCACCATCAGTACTATCTGCACACGAACTGAGCACGCTGGCAAAGGAAAACTCATTGGGTCGGTAGTCCACCAACATGCGAGAAAATAAACGGAAACAATTTTGAAGTTGCCCACGTTGTCCATATCCTGAAATGAGAGCTGTCCAAGAGACAAGGTTTCTCCTGGGCATTTCATCAAACAGTTGGTTGGCATAGTCCAAGTACCCAAATTTGGCATACATATTTACAAGATGGTTGGTGACAAAGAGGTCAGGTGGGGTAACTGGGTTTTGGGCAGCCATGTAATTCTGGTGCAGAGAAAGGCCTTCGTGAAGGCGATGGTGGCGAGCACATGCATGGAAGAGAGCGGCGTAGGTTTGGTGGCAGTGAGATTGAGGTGGCGGTTGGAGTTGGAGAGCAGAGTAGAAAAGTGAGAGTGCTTCCTTGACTTTGCCGCGCTTGGCGAGAACCCGCACTTCATTCAGCCGATTATCCGTCTGCAAGTCGAGGCTTGAAGGTGCAGAGGGAAGGACCTGAAGGTTGACAGAGCTAATGGCTCCTTGAGAGATGCGCCAAGGTCGAGGACATGAGCGTAACATCAGTGATCAGTAGGCCTTCTCTGCTCATCTCCTGTTAGATCAGGCACCAAGCCAATTGAGTAGTTGAGTTTTAGGGTCTCGATTTGTTGCTTCGAAGGAAATTGACCTCCTTTTTAATTATTTACTATTTTTTTTTTAAACGTAGATCACATCCGTGATTTATTGAATCTCACCTGTATTACGAATGTGATTTAAAAATAGGATAATTTTAATTAGAAGAAATCCTCATTAAAACGGAAATGATTAAGTGACAAAGTTATGACCTCATCAAAGAATGAGGCTTCCACCCTCTGAGCAGTGACTCACAGAGCCTGGGCTTGTGAAGTTCCAAACCTCGCGGCTACGTTTGCAGGACCATAATGCACGGAGAGCTGATTCCGTGCACTTACCGCACATGTCACACAAAAGATTGGCTACGAACCTTACGCTTAAACAAGTTAGCATTACGTGGAAGAATCTCAAGTATCCAGCGCCACATGAAAAACCCGATCTTTGGTGGAACTTGGAGCCCTGGAGCAGCCAACGCCGCTTCTGGAACCAGCGTTCACCATTGATGGATGTACTCGCCACTCCCTCAGCGTGATCGTTGTTTCTACAAGCCAACCAGTACCAGTACCCGGAGTTAACACTATATTTTCCTTGATGTTCAAAAGCACGAACCAACCAATCCTCATGGTCGCTAGATACCGAAGGAATCTGACATATATCGATCACCGCATCAGCCGAGAATCCAGTTTCCAAAAGTTGAATGTCCCATCCCCCACCAGGCTTCATTAGTTCATGGACACAGGTATCAGGTGGGAAGGACGGAGGAGAGATAATCCTGATTGCAGCAGACTGCAGCAGACCTCGACCCAATGGAAACACTGCCATGTAAGAGAAGGTCGCTGCCCAAGTTCAGCATCCAACAAGGAACAAGCAGGGTAGTACCTAGCTTTCAGAACTCGAGCAGCCAGCGAGGAAGGGAAATTAAGAAGCCTCCAACACTGCTTCGCAAGTATTGCTTGGTTGAAGGCCTCCAAATCTCAAAATCCAAGACCTCCCACAAATTTACTTCGACACACCCGTTCCCATCTAAGCCAATGAATCCCCTTCTTGTTGCCTGACTTCGACCACCAAAATTTTGCTAACAAAGCGTGAATTTCCTTCACCGACCTCTCAGGCATCCGGAAGCAGCTCGTTAATTAAGTGGGCATCGCCTATAACGCAGCCTTGATTAAGAGTTTAAGACTTCTCTTCCGGCACGTGAAAGGATATTCTCTTTCCACCCATGAACTCGTTTCCAAATCTTATTTTTGATAATACTGGACACTTGCAACTTCAATTGTGTACCGTGATTGTGGAAACCCAAACGAGTGAAATAAATCGAAGGATTTGACGAGGATTGTACCCAAAGCAGTACTTGCGACCATTTCGAATTGGAATTCGACTTATTTGAGGTAATAACTTAATGAATTGGACTCATGGTTGTGTTTCTGGGTAGTCTAGGATCGATTTAGATGGATTGGACTGGAGAATTACATGAAAATTAGCTGGAATTGTGATGCGGGTCGAAACCCACTTGCAGACCCATAGGTCGCGGAAGAAGGTTGAAGATGATGATGTGGCAGCCCTTCCCTTACCCACCGCAGTTGTCAAAACCCAAATACTTCTCATGACACTCAGCAACCTGCATATCCAATAGGGCTTGAAATAAACAGCGAACATCAGTAGGAAGTAGGAACACTCGGGCTGAACGAAACTGCAGACTTACTATAGTTAATCATCCAACAGTTTGTCATTTTCAACTTCCAAGTTTAAGCATCATCGTCTCTGAAAAATACCACTCCACCCGATCATAAGCTTTGCAGCTTGCCATATTCAACTTCCAAGTTTAAGCATCATCGTCTCTGAAAAATATCACTCCACCCAATCATAAGCTTTGCAGTTTTCCATATTCAACTTCCAAGTTTAAGCACCATCGTCTCTGAAAAATACCACTCCATCCAATCATAAGCTTTGCAGTTTGCCATATTCAACTTCCAAGTTTACGCACCATAGTCTCTGAAAAATACCACTCCATCCGATCGTAAGCTTTGTAGTTTGCCATATTCAACTTCCAAGTTTAAGCACCATCGTCTATGAAAAATACCACTCCACCCGATCATAAGCTTTGCAGTTTGCCATATTCAACTTCAATGCAACCTATTAGCAGCCTGACTTCAGAGACCTTTCATATAGTGAGAGATTCAAAAGCCAGCACCTGTTTCATTCTATTAGCCGAAGCCTTGGTAATTATCTTATATATCACCGTGCAAAGACTAATAGGACTAAACTCCGTGACACTTGTGGGATTTTGGCCCGGCACATGACGCTAGTTGGTACACTATACAGTTTCCTTAGAGATCAGGCGCCAAAAGATACACTGATAGCTAGCTTTAAAGTTTTTGACACGTACAAGAAACATAAAAATGTATCTTTCTTATTTTTTAAGAAAATCAGATTCAAGACATCCCATTACAGCACTGAAGAAAAAAAAAAACTAAAAAAAAAAACCAACATCGAGCATACTCTCCAACCACGTTTTAGTTGAAAACTGCTCCAACCCGAACTAGCATAAATAGCAGCAATATGCATCATATATCAAATTCCACATAGTTATATCATAGCTATCTACAGTGTTTGTATGCTGCGAATTTCATATACAAGTGATAAAAAAATATCAGTAAATCATTGTAAATCATACTACTGTTTGCTCGTTCACATGGTACATCATAAAAAAAAAAAAAAAGCCACATCACAATACATTATATATTTAACAAGACTGATAAGTTATAACTTTATATAGGTATCGATAACAATCAAAATCCGATTGAAAACAACTGTGACTGAGGATAGAACCTATTCATGACATCGTGACGTTTAAAGATTAACAATCAGAAGACATATGCTTAGGATAGGAATTAAGCTCCGGTATATAGGTATATTTTTGTAAGAGCAGAGACCAATATCTTATATGCACCTAAATTCCTATATTATACCTATCACATAACAAGTAGGAATCTTAAATGACTTTCAATAAGGTACCAATTAGATTTAAGTTCCATAAATAGCTTAAACCTTATTCAGTAGAGATTTCCAATAGATTCTTAATTTATTATGGACTCTATTAGTTTACTTGCCCCATAAGTTATCGATTTATGCTCAAAATTCCAACAACTAGAACAAACAAACCAAACCCAGTAATAGTTCTAAAACTAATATTTTCAAAATCACCACATTTGTGATTAGCCCGCAGGGTGCAGCTAATAAAAGTAGTATATAGGCTGTGATAAAGATTACAGGCTGCTTACAACTTATCTTTCATGGTGTCTCTGCTTGCATTTGCAGCATACTTTGATTACCATCTTTGTCATGCAGATGACAGCCATGGTTTTATTCAGAGAGTGTTAACATATGTGCAACATCTTCCAGGTCGTCCTTATATACCAGACGAAGGGAACACTTATGTATCCCCACACCAAGGGTACTGCAGCTAACAGTTGCCCTGAATACAAAGCATTGATTCAAAGAAGAAGAAAATTGAGCACGCGGTATATACACAAACCAAGCAAAATCACATGCTTGCAATTGCAGCCACATGTCTTTGGATATATGCTCTGTGCCACGGAACCTGATTGCTGAAGCGATGTTGGCTTGTAAATCAATAAAAAGCACACGCCTTAACCCCGATTCTGGAATTTCATCAAGGATGTTCGGATGCTCTTGGATTGATAAAGAAGCACATACAGCAACGCCCATCCAATTACCATTGTCAAACAAATTTGGTGGCACTGGGATTAGCGAAGAGTCACCACTCTGCCAGCGTGTGAACCACCGATCAGCAATTTCAATTACACTACCAAGGAAGTTACATGTAAACCAATCCACAGACCAATCCTGCACATATGCAAATAACACTAGCCATGATCAAAGATATATCCATTATATATTGAATGGAATCAAGCAATTAAATAAGATCACGAAAGAGACCCGGTGTCTGTTATTCTGAGCGAAGAGACGGCAGTTACATTCTCGTCCTGGTCCTCGTGTAGTGCTCACTTCTCTTTCTTCAGTTAGTTGACGACTTTGAACTAATGTTATCAAATTTATCCATTCTTGTACCAAATATCTATTATTAAATTCCATATCAGCAGGTGAGCTTCGTAATATGCAGTGGGTGATTGCTTGGACAAAGCCTTGCAGATCTTGCTGGTACATAGTACGGAGGCCGCAGAGTTGAACCTTTACGCCGGGGTTATCAGTTGTAAAGGCAGCACCAATTAGTCTTGATGATGATGTTTCTGCTAACCATTTGGGCAAGCGTGCCCGTGGTAGGTAAATAACCAGAAGTCCATTTGGAGCAAATAACACGGACCTAAGTTTCATGGTCAGATCCTTATGATATTTACCCCTTTGAATTCGAAATATAGCATGATAATTTTGACCGCAGTCCATTGTAACTGATCCAGATATAACGAATCCCATCCACTTCTTACTCTTGTGTAGATTCTCAGGCACCTCGATTGACGTTGAGGATCCCACACAAGGGTTCAACCACATTGGACTTCCACTTATAAAAAAAGCAAAGGGTAGATCTTTATGGTTTAGTCGCTGCATCATGAAAATAATCATGTATCAAGTAATTATTAATTCATTCGTAGTTGAAGTGTACATTTAATTTTAGGAAAAGACAGACCGACCGACCTCAAGGTATCTTGGAAGGACCGACTCAACATTTTTTCTCAGCATAATATTGGAGCCTTCTTTGCAAGCTGGAAGTTTCTCCCTGTATATATTCAGAAATGCATATCGAACACATTCAATGGTCAAGTGATGATAAAAGGAACTAACATGCATATATATGTATATATATATATATAGCTATATACTAACTAGAATTGCCCGCGCCATATTGCTGGACTGCTCAACTGATTATAAACATGAATTCTACAAAATGAGAAAATCTTGAAAAGATGATTAACTATTTACATATGTTACCATCGGTTTATTTATAAAAAAATATTACTATTTACATACGTTACCATAGGTTTATTTATATAAAAATATTATTTAATTTCACGAAATACAATATAAAATATAGTAATAAATTGAGCAATAATTATTTATTTTTAATAATAGTTGAGTAATAAAATGATAATAAATAAAATAATCATAACAATAATAAAGATAAATTGAATATCTAAGGATAAACTTGTAATTTTACTATTTATAACAAAGGGGAAAAAGGATTTATAATAATAATGATTATTATTATTTATACTAATAATAATTATTATTATTATTATTTATACTAATAATGATTACTGTGAAGGGTAAAATTGTAATTTTAGTACTTAAAACAAAAAAAAATATTTATAATAGTAATGATTATTATTATTACAATAACAATGATTATTATATAATAAAATGATCATTAGTATAATAATATTAACAATAATAATAATAATAATAATAATAATAAAGATAAATGAATATGTAAGGGCAAAAATTGTAAATTCACTAGTCACAACAAACGAAAAAAGTAAGGGGAAATAGTCAAATTACTATTGATAAATAGTAAATATAACTTAGCTTTAGTATCTATAAATAAAATAATAATAATAATAATAAAGATAAATTGAATACATAAGGGGAAAATTGTAATTTTACTTTCTAAAACAAAGAAAGAGAAAAAAAAAGGATTATAACAATAATGATTATTAATTTATTATTATAATAATAATAATAAAGATAAATGAATATGTAAGAGCAAAATTGTAAATCCTTATTCACAACAAAAAAAATAAAAAAAATAAGGGCAAAATAATGATAATAATAATAACAATAAATTGAATATCTAAGAAAACAATTACAATTTTATTATTCATAACAAAGAAAAAGAGAAAAAAATAAGGATTTATAATAATAATGATTATATATATAATAATAATGATTATTAGTATTATAATTATTATTACTATAATCATGATTATTAGTAAAATAATAATAATAATAAAGAAGGAAAAAAAAAAGCAAAATGGTCAAACAGTATTGATGTTGATGCATAGTGAAAGAATACGACTTCACTTTAGTGTATAATATATATAACTAGATAACCATAGTTATTATTAAAAATTGAAATACTACGTACCACCCAAAATTCTTTTGTTCTGCTTGTAGACTAAGCCATCCAGCTTCGTATGTAGCTGTATCAGCTAACTTTAGATGGAAGCAGTCATGAGTATGCATTTGATTTTTTCGGCCAGCAGGAAACAACTGCTTCAATGTTTGGATAAATCCTGGAACATCTTCCTCATATAGTAGACGAATCCCACATTTCTTCACTTCCATGTACGGGTTGCTGGTTTCAAATGCGGCCATCATCACACTTGATTCATTTAGCACTGCTGGAAAACGCTCGCAACACTTGTAAAAAACACATAGTAAATGATAATCAGAAATTTCTGTGTCATTGATAAATACTCCTTTTGAGTGAATGAGAAAGGGTTCCAATTCAAATTCATGAGTTCCAAAGATGCATTGATAGAAGTAAGAAGCTTCAAAATCTGAATAGTTGATTTGGCCGGAGACAGCACGCTTGACTGAAAAAACAGCACAGGCTGCAACCCCCATCCACTTCCCATTATCTTTCAACGCTGGAGGTATCAAGATTGTTACCTTCTCATCCCTAGTAACTGTCGAACCGAACCACTCTGGAATTTCATTTTCATGACAAAAAGACTTAAAGGAACTTGACCTGTAGTTAAATAGCTGTAACGAAAGACAGAAAGGATCAATATTAGCATATCAAAATTAATTAAATACACAAATATAAGAGAGAGAGAGAGAGAGAGAGAGAGAGAGAGAGAGAGAGAGAGAGGGAGACTGACTTCACAGTCTTTGTGAAACACTTGAACTGGAACTGAGAAGTCACCATAATTGACAATAGACGAGCTTCCCAACCTTGGAACAAAACTCGTTACTGAATCAGTAGACCGCTTATGTTGTTGATTGTTGGATGAAATGAGGGTACTGACAGTCGTCAATCCGGAAACACCAGAAGTCCATACTTTAATTTTGTTCGGGAAATCCACCAGTGATGCACAATCATCTGCATCCACACGTCGGAGTTTTAATGGAAGCTTCTTAGGCAACGATTTAAGCCTACAACAATTGCTCAAGTTGAGATCTTCAAGCTTGGAAAGCTGAGAAATGCTTTCCGGTAAGCCCACAAAATTATTACCACTTAAGTTTAACTTTTCCAAGGACAATAAGCTGCCAAGGTCATCAGGAATTACACCATCCACCAGATTGCAATCACTTAAGTCAAGGTCTGTCAAAGATGTTAAACTTGAGAGTGAAGTAGGCAACAACAAACTCCTGCAGGCGGGGCTTCGAAAATTTCTCTTTGTACACCACCAACAATTAAAGAGTAGCGAATGCCATGATTTTGAATAAGGCACATCTTTACATCCCCGTAAGGATAGATATCTCAGATTCTTCATACCCACAATGAATGATGATTTCCTAATGGCTGTTCCACTCAAATCAAGCACCGCCAGATGTTCCAAGGAATTCAAATTCTCAGGTATTTCATCAACTTCTGAGCAACCAGCTAGAATGAGACTTCTTAAAGATGTCAAACGTGTAATAGCAATGGGAAGAAGGAAAAGGTTTTTGCACTCTCTTAAATTCAACAAAGTAAGTCCGCTCAAACAACCAATTGATGGAGGTAGTTCCTCTATGGCAGTCCCATCTAGATGAAGCTCCGACAAACTTGGCATATCTTCCTTAATTTCCGGAAACTTTTTTAGACTTGAACAGGCTGAGAGAATCAACTTTTCCAGAGATTTCAAACTAATAGAAGGTGGAAGAGTCTCCAACGATTTGCAATTCTTCATATTCAGAAGGATAAGACTTTTGAGAAATCCAATGGATGGGTGAACCTCAATCAATCGTGTACAGCCTTCAAGCACCAACTTCTCAAGATTCGGAACCTTTGTGAAGTCCGGAGTCTTGGTCAAGTACTGGGAGTCCCTCATATCAATGAACGTTAGCCTGCTCCATTGCTGGTATAATTTCAAAACCATTTAATAGAAAAATAAATAATCAGTTTAAAATGACTAATAGATTACTCCTAGGTTCGTAAACAAAAGATTTTTTGGTTCAAAACTTAATAATGAATTTACTTTTGATCTCACCTTTTCCCCCATCCATAACTGTTTGATGCAACTCGAATGCATGTCGAGTTGAACAAGCTTCTCCGACTGAAATTTTGATGGCAAAGAATTTAAAGGACAATCATGCCATTCCAAAAGCGCTAACTCATTAGATAGATAGTTGATGCTTCCTGAAATGCCACCATTTTGAATTTTAAGCAATCTTAGCTTCTCCATCTTCAAAAAAGGATCATTAACCTTCATTCTAATCTCCTCTTTTTTTGGAAAGTTCAGTGATATACTTTGGACCGCAGGTGTTCCCTAGTGATCAGGAAGAAGAAATTAAGAATTAGTTGTAGCACAATTAAGATAAGCAAAAGAAAATACAAGGACAATAATTGAATTAGTTTTCACAAAATAAGAATTGAATTTATATTTCTACTAACTTCTTACTTTATTATTTGCAAGCACATTGATGATCTCACCCGAAATCCACAACCTGCTACGCTTGCCCACCTCTTCAGGACTATCTCGACGAACAATTTCCCAACCCAATTCCTGTATCATATCATGCATCCACAATTGTCTTCCAACTGGGGTTACAAGACATTTTTCCATAAGAACTTTTATATCAATGACTGGATAGTAGCCATAACTACTTTCCAGTATTCTTGTTATCCGATGTCTATCCCACCCTTTGAAGAAACATGCAATGTCCAAAAATAATTTCTTTTCTACTTCCTGCAATCCATCATAGCTTACTTTAAGCACATTAATAATTGTTTTGTCCGGATTTTCTTTTAGTTTATCCAATGTGCTTAACCATTCTTCTATGCTTCTACGAAAGAGGGATGACCCCAAAACCTGAATAACTAATGGGAGGCCCTTAGCATATGTTATAAATTTCTTGGATAGCTCGAGAAAATCTTCTCCGACCAGATGCAGGTCTTTCTTAAAAGATTTCTGGCTAAAGAGCTGAAGAGCTTCATCCTTATCCAATGCCCTAACCTGATGTATTTCATCCACTTCATGTTCGAGCAGCGTACGTTCATCCCTTGCTGTTATTATGATTCTACTCCCTAAACCAAACCAAGTCTTATGACCACAGAGTGCTTTCAGTTGTTTTACATGACTCACATCATCAAGAATAATAAGAACCCTTTTTGTACGTATCCTTTGGCTTAATATCCTCACTCCCATCTCCAGATTATGGATGTCTACAATTTTTTCCAACAAGAGATCTGACAGAAGTTGCTTTTGTAATTGAACTAGACCTTGCTTTTCCGTTAACTCTCTAATATTAGCAAGAAAACTGTAAGCTTCAAACTGAGCATGCATCTTTTCATAAACTACTTGGGCAACTGTTGTCTTACCCATTCCTCCCATGCCCCAAATCCCTATCATGCTTACCTTATTCAACCCTATCTCTAAGTAGGAAAGCATTTCTTCTGCACGAGAATCCATTCCAACTAAATCTGTAAACGTACTTGGGATGGTTTGATTTACTCCAGTGAAAATCTGTCCAACCACAGTTCGAATAAGTTCTGATTCATATCTGCAAAAGAAAAGTAACTAAATATCATCTCATGCATATATGGTTAAGTCGGCCAGCACCAGTAATGCAAGGGCCAACGCTAATCTAAGTTGTATGTTGTTCTTCTTTTCTTTCTATTGATTGGTGAAACAAAAGAGAGAACTACAATTTAGGACACAATTATGGCCAGACTTACATGGAAGGATGATCAACTTTGTTTCTTACAAATCAAGGAAAACCCCATTTTTAGAATTGTGATTTTACTTCTCTGCCGTTAGCATAATAAAGAGTGCTACATAGAGTTTAAGGGTTTAGGATTTAAAGCTTTAGAAAGCTTTGGGAAAAGGGAAGGGGAAGGGTAGGGGTGTTTGGATAAGCGTGGTAGTGGGAAGCTTATAGATAGCTTTTAGTGTGCGGCACTTACAAGCTAAACTATAAACCCTAGCCATAAGTGATCAACCTCATATTTTTGGGTTGTCTAGGTATTGGATTTCAAATTTGGTGGATATGGGTGTTTCTGGCTGTTTGTGGGACATTTTGTCCTTGCTTGTCAATTTGAGATTAAGCTGTCCAACTGTCCTTGTATGTTCAACAATATTGTGAGAACTTGTATGCCATACAATAACCATGAAAGTAGTAACATAAGTTTAATAACTAATCAAGGATAGGAGGAGTAATTAATAATTGATAACAGTAAGTTTACCCATCTACCAAATGCCATCCAGAGAGGTGAGATACTTCATCAAGTGCAGCTCTCCACCTTTGCACCTTTTCTATATTGTCCTTATAGGTTACTTTATGCTCCGAGAAGGCTTTATCGAAGCCCCCTGTTTGTTCTCGTACCTCAGTAGGATGCACATGATAGAAAATCGGGACTATTGTCTGCCCCATTAGCTTTTTGCATTCTACAGCCTTCGCAAGTTCATCCAAGCACTGTGTTGAATCTGCGTAACTGCTTGAAAGCACGGCAATTACATATCTCGATCCTTCAATAGCTGTGAAAAGCTCAGAGACGGATCTTCCCATCTCCAGATTTTTGTCATCTCTAAATGCGATAATCCCTTTCCGATTCAAAGCAGCGTAGAGATGGTCAGTAAAATTTGAACGGGTGTCTTCGCGGCTAAAGCTGAGGAAAACCTCGTATGGCCACAGAGGGTTCGAAGAAGAAAAAGGAGTATCTGGTTGGGTTTGAGGGATCATTAAGCTTGAAGAGTGGAAGGTAATCAATGGTTCTGGTTCCCTTTAAGTATGACAAGTAGAAAAAATCCGAATGCAAAATCTGACAATTGGGTTTAGTAATAGCATTAGGGTTCTTCATATAAGGCTGGTACGGCCAAGAAATATCATAGCAACTTCTGGAAATTCTCGTCAACTCTTGTTCTGAAAAAGATAAGCAAGCATCTTCACCTAACTCTTATTGTTTTATTAGAAAGTGGTCCTACACCTATAGGCTATAAACAATGTTTTTCCTAGACATTTCGTCGAACATTTGGTTGGCAACTTGGGTTCCACAAAATATAATATTGGTAACGTGGCTCGAGGCAAGGGGATGTCAGGTCGGTCGATAGAATACTGAGCAACCAAGAGAATTGTAATAGTGCAAAGAAAGCCCTTCAATTTTATGGAGGGTCTGATGGCGGCGTAGGCTTGGTTGCAGTGAGGTGGTCGTTGAAGGATGTCGATAAGTACTTCATTGACTCGGCGGCGGGTGGCAAGAGCCCGAACTTCACCAAGACTACATGAATCATTTGTAAGTTGAGTGCTCGACTCAAGGCTCTGCGAGAGATTTGAATCTGTGTTCATTTTGAGATTGGGCGCCAAGAGATTTGAGTATTTTGACAAAAAAAAGGAAGAGATTTGAGTCTCAATTTTTAGGCCCTAATTTATTTTATAGACTGGGCCTGTAAACAGAGTTCCACATGCTCTTGAGCGGGCCATGGTACAGTTCCTTGGGTAACTTTTTTTTTTCTTTTTAAATAAAACATCAACGTGTAGCAGATAAATGGACCGGTAATCCAATTGTAAACACCGGTGTTAATAGCACGATCTATAAAAATTATGCAGTCTGTTTGGATTCGCATGCAATCTATTTTCTTTTCTTAAAAAACAAGAAATGCATATAAGTTTGATTAACCACTCCATTTTTCTTTTCCAATTTTCACTTTTTGTGCATGGAAGTAGAAGCAACCCAGTACAAAAATGAACAGAGACAGAAGGAAGGATTTAAAATTGAAAAAATAAAACTCACCAAAAACCTTTTTTTGATATTTGGGTTTTAATTATCATTTTGTCCACTATTTTATTCTTGCTCCATTCTTTTTTATCCCTCTTTTTCTAATCTCTTATACATAGAAAATGAATAAGAGATTAGAAAATGAAAACTGAATAGTGACTCCAAATTTTTTATTAAACATGTCAGAAACATAAAACCAAGAGGACTAAAGCGCATGAATCTTTCTTTGATGAATGGAAAAATTTTCAACATCAGTACACAAACAATGCAGAACATGTGGAATGGCAGGCATGGTAGCAGTTGCACTCGATGAATAAAAATTAATTAAGAGAATAACCAAATCAAAACTCTTTCGAGTATGAAAGCAAATAACATTCTGCTACCAAATAATGAAGCGAACACTACTTTAGCGTAGAATAGCATATCTAACCAACATCAACTACATTTTCTCCATTAGGAAGGCAGCCAGTACTCACCGAGGGAGTGAGCAAGAGAGACCAACCTTGGGTATCTTAGAAAACCCCACTCAATGTTCCTTCACGGCAGAAGTATGGAGCATTCTTCATGTGTAGGAATGAACTTCCCAAAAAGAAAAAGCAAAAAAAAAAAGAGCAACACATCAATGATGATGATATCTTAATGAAACACAATGAATATAGTTCTAAGAAAATTAAATTCTACCTCTCAAATTGTGCAATGTACTAGGTTAAACCACCCAGACTCAAACGTAGCTTGGCCTACTTCCTGTAGACTAATTTGATGTTGGCCTCCCCCAAAACACTGCAGGTATGTCTGGATAAACCCTGCAACATCTTGCTCATAAACCACATGAACCCCACATTTCTGAATCTCCATGCATGGATTCTTGGTTTTCAATGAAGCGCACAATGAACTTGATTCATTTAACATCTTTGGAAAGCGCAGATGAGATATATAGAAAAAGCAAAGAAGATGATCAGAACCAGATCTAACAAAATTGCGACTTCCTTTCCAGTCGAGGAGATAGGGTTCCAATTGAAACTCATGAGTTTGCAACATGAATTTACATGAGTAGTCATCAGTTTGTGAATATAATGCACTGTCGCAAACAGCAGGATGTCCCTTGACTAAGAAAACAGCAGCAATGCCCATCCACTTCTTATCATCTTTCAAGTGCAGAGGTATCAATATTCCCATGGAGCCACCAGTAACTATATTACTGAACCATTCTGAAATTTCATTTTGAGCAGAAACGGAACAAATGGAACATGACCCCCAATCCAATAACTGCGATGCAAAACAGAAAAGCATTAGATATGTGTGTGTGTGTGTGTGTGTGTGTGTGTGTGTGAGAGAGAGAGAGAGAGAGAGAGACCTCAAGGTCTTTTTGAAACAGTTGAATTGGCATCAACGGATCAACACAAGGTTTCCAATCCTGATGCTCGGATGGTATACTGAAACTAGTCATGCCAAAGCCTGCAGAAGTGTATGTTCTTGAGACATGTCTTGGCACTGACGTACAATATTCATCCTCGGAGGAATTGAGGGAACTGACACTAGTAGTCATTCCTGAAAAGGTTGAGGTCCGTAAATTGAACTGATTTGGGAAATCCATCAGTGAAACACATTCTTCTACATTCACATTTTGTACGGTCGATGGTAACATAGGAAGCGATCGAAGCCTTCTACAATTGCACAAGTTGAGAGATTCAAGCTTGGAGAGTTGAGAGATGCATTCTGGTAACTGAACAAAGTTGTTACCACTTAAATTTAATTTTGTTAGGGACAATAAGCCACCAAGATCATTGGGAATTGATCCATCGTTCAGATTGCAATAACTTAGGTCTAGCTCTGTCAAAGAAGTTAAACTTGAGAATGAAGTAGGCAACAACAGACTTGTGGGGACCTGGCTCTTTCTGCAACACCAACAATTAGAGAGCAAGTTCCATGATTTTGAAGGTAGACTTCTACATCCTCTGAAGGATAGATATTTTAGATTTGTCATACCTACAGTGAATGATGAATCCCTTACAAGAGTTCCACTTATATCAAGCTCCTCTAGACATTCCATGCTATTCAGATCCTCCGGTATCTCATCAAATTTTGAGCAACCAGCCAGAATGAGGCTTCTCAGAGATGTCAAGCATTGGATAGTACTTGGAAGAGATAAAAGGTTTCTGCAGTCTCTTAAGTGCAACAATGTAAGACCGGTCAAATGTTGAACTGATGCAGGCAATTCCTCAATAGCAGTCCCATCTATATATACCTCCAACAAGCTTTCCATATTTCCTTCAACTTCGGGAAACTTTTTGAGTCTTGAACAACCAGAGGCAATAAAAGTTTTAAGAGATTCCAAACTTTTGAAAGGTGGAAGGCTCCCGACAGATATGCAGTTTTTCATATTCAACAAAACAAGATTTCTGAGACCTCCAATGGATGGGTGAACCTCAACCAATTTTGTACAGCCTCGAAGCACCAAAACCTCAAGATTTGGGACCTTAGTAAAGTCCGGAGTCTTCGTCAAATACTGGGAATCACTCATATCAATGAATCTTAGCTTGCTCCAACACTGCTATCATTGAAAAATAATTAGCTGATTTCAAAGAAAAACAATGATAGGAAACTAATACATTCTATTAAATTAGAACAGTTATCCAATAATTTTTTTGTCTGTTTTTATGAGATGACTGGTATTATTTTCAAGAGAGTGACATTGCTTTTAATCTTAACATACAAGAAGGGATGTTTCAGCACTAGACAGACCGAAAAGTCTTTACCGACCTTAAAATTATTTTAACAAGACCACTGCATTTCTAAATAGATGTGTTATAGACCAGGGACAAAAATTTCAAGACACTCACAATTTCAAATTATTCACCAATACGCATGGAGAAGACTAAATGTGATCTTACCTTTCTCCCTGTCCATAGGTGTTTCATGCGACTTGAATGCATCTTGAGTTCAACAAGCTTATCTGATTCAAATTCTGGAGGCAAAGAAATTAAAGGACAATCATGCCATTCCAAAAGTGCTAACTCACTAGAAAGATATTTAATATTTCCAGAAAAGTTCCCGTTCCAAATCTTGAGAAATCTTAAATTTTTCATCCCTGCAAAAGGATCATTGACACTCAACTTAATCGCCTCCGCATCTTGGAAATTCAGGAATATACCTTGAGCTGCAGTCACCTAATAAACAAGAATAAAGAATTAGTTGTAGCACATGATACAGAAAATAAAAAGACAGTTTTGCTGGCTGTAAGTTTGACAATCTATAACTCTGTATTTCTGCTCATTTCTTACCATATTATTTACCAGCACAGGGATGATATCATTGGGAAGCCACAGCCTGCTTCGTTTGCCTGCCTCAGGATGTTTTCGACGAACAATTTCCCAACCCATTTCTTGTACCAAATCATGCATCCAAAACCTCCTTCCAAATGTAGTTAGAAGACATTTTTCCGTGAGAACTTTAATATGAATGATTGGACTGTGGCCATGACGACTTTCTAGAATTCTTGTTACACGATCTATGTTCTCTCCCTTAAAGAAACAGGCAATGTCCAAAAATATTTTCTTTTCTATTTCCTGTAGTCCATCATAACTTACTTTAAGCACATTAATAATTCTTTCGTCAGGCTTTTCTTCGAGTCTAGATAATAAACTTGACCATTCTTCGAAACTTCTACCAATGAGGGTGGAACCCAAAACTTCAATGGCCAACGGGAGGCCATTAGCATATGTTACAAATTTCTTTGATAGCTCAGGATGCTCAACCTGGTCATCATTCCTGAAGGATTTCCAATTAAAGAGCTGAAGAGCTTCACTGTTAGTCAATGCCTTCACCTGAAATATTTCATCCACTCCATGTTCAAGCAACACCCGTTTATCCCTTGAGGTTATTATGATTCTACTCCCTGGACCAAACCAACTATGGGCACACAACGCCTTCAGTTGATCTAAATGGTCCGCATCATCAACAATGATCAGAACCCTCTTAGTACATAGTCTTCGCCTTATTATACGGATTCCTGCATCAGTGTTGTGTATGCTTGCAATACTTTCCAGTAAGATATCAGAAAGAAGTTTCTTTTGCAAGTAAACCAGACCTTGTTTCTCAGTGACCTCGCTAACATCACCAAGAAAGCTGTAACCTTCAAACTGAGCTCGTATCCTTTCACAAACTACATTGGCAATAGTTGTCTTACCAATTCCCCCCATTCCCCAAACCCCCACCATTCGTACTGTCTTCAACCCAATCTCTAAGCAGGAAAGCATTTCTTTTACCCGGGAATCCATCCCAACTAAATCTGTGAATGCACTTGAAATTGTCTGGTTTGATTCAGTGAAAATCTTTCGAACAATAGTTTGAATAAGTTCTGATTCATAGCTGCAGAAAATTACAACGAATCATACTAAATAAGCATCTCATGTGGAAATCAGGCACCAACAATATTGCAAAATCAAATACTAATAAATCAACATTTTCATCCATGCATTGCAAAATTTCTAAATATGAGTAAATAGTGTGAATTAGGCGTACCCATCTTCCAAATGGCGTCCAGAGAGACTGGCTACTTCAAAAAGTGCATGTCTCCACCTCTGTACCTTCTCCAAATTGTCCTTGAATGTTTCTTCATGCTTAGAAAATGCTTTCTCGAAACTCCCGGTTTGCTTTCGCACCTCAGATGGATGCACGTGATAGAAAATTGGAAGAATTGTGAGTCCCATCGTTTCCCTACATTCAACTGCCTTCGCAATCTCTTCCAAACACCATGTCGATTCAGCGTAATTACTGGAAATAACGGCGATTACGTACCTTGATTCTGCAATCGCTGTGAAGAGCTCCGAGATGGATTTTCCCTTGTCGAGCTTCTCATCGTCCCGGAATGTGATAATTCCGGTCCGAATCAAAGCAGCGTAGAGATGGTCTGTGAAATTTGTGCGGGTGTCTTTGCCTCTGAAACTGAGGAACACATCGTACGTCCATAGATGAGCTGGAGGAGAAGAAGAAGACGAACAAGAGGAAGCATCTTCTTGGGTAATCATTGAAAGAGAGTTTGGATGGTTACTGATCTATTGTTGCCTAAAGGAGAAGAAGAAGCAAATACTCAAAGACTTCGCTCACAGAGATGCCAAAGCAAAGACTTTGGTCGACAGCGATGCTAAAATGAATGAAATTATATTTTATACATTCTCTTCAGCTTGCCCAACTTGTACGTTATGGAGCCACAGGAATTTCAACAAACAGTTGGTAGGCATCAGGTTCGGCTTCTTGAGTGAAGACCAGCTGTGATTCTGTGAAGCACCGACACTGTACTGTTTTAATGGAGTAATTATAAATACTTAAATAGGTTGTATTTTAGAATTTAATATATAAGGTAATAAAACTTAGAAATAGTAAATAATTTTTAATTGTTAGTTAAAATACATCATTATTTTTAGTCTGTTATTTTATTAAAAAATTATAAAAATGTCATTATATATCATATTTATATTGAACGTACAAATTTCATCATTCTAAGGTGTTATATCCATTATTTTTTCCTTTATGTACATATTATAATTTGATTCTAAACTTAACATGTAAATTAAACAACATCGCTTACTTTCAGAAAAAAAATAAAAAAAAACATCATCGCTTACTTAACTCCCCCGCATAAATAAAATACATATATATGAAAATTTTAACTATATCATAATAGTTATATTATATTCAATATTTACCTCTCGCGAATAAAAAAAACTACATATGATTATTAATTTACCTACAAAAAATAAAATATACATATAGTTATTAATTTACCTAAAAAGTAATAAAATAACAAAAAAGTAATAAGATTGATAAAATACATGTAAGTCTTTGACTTTTCAAAAGTATCAGATGGTATCGATAAAAATGTATAAAATAAATCTTCAAATATGAAATTTAGTTAGAATTATTTTAAATTAAATAATTTAAAAATATAAATATAAAATAATAATATTTAAAATTCAAAAATTTCTCATCCATCTGAAAAATGATATAAATAGTATCAGAAAACTTAAAAAACACAAAACTATAAAAATAAAAATAAAAACACAGTACAAATTTTGATAATGCAATAAACATACTATTTTATATGTTAAATAGATTAATTTATATATTAAACTTAAAATTTCGACTAATTTATAATTATTTCGAAATCTAACCATAAAAATTGCAGAACCTGGAAGAATATTTTATGCTCTTTTTTCTTAAGGGTAAATCAAAAGTTAACGGGTTGTTATCCGGTAATTGTACCGCGTTGAATACTCCCACTTTCTTAACTGAAAAGTTAAGTTACTGCATTGACGTTGTTGAGTTGGAAGTTTAGGTCAACCACGAGTCCAATGAGTCCAGATGACGCGGCTAAAGGGGTAGACTTGCACACAATGATGAAAATATCGATATCGACGGATATATCGCTAGTCGAATATACGAAAATCTCGCTCTAAATATCGATATCGTTTACGGTTCACAAAAATGACGAAAATTCGGTGTAAAAATTGGAAATTTAGAATGAAACTTTGGAAAAAAAAACTTAAGTACCCACTAATGACTATATAGGACTCATAAAAACTATAAAATGACTTTGATATAATATATATATATATATATATATATGATGAATAATATGATAGAATATAAGTCTGGCGATAACTAACAGTAGAAAATTTTAAAGATAAACTTAAAATATAACATAATTTTATTGATAATGTTGCACTATGAATACTTTATACATTAAGTTAAAATATATATTACCAAATATATGAGTTAAGCCATATTTTATACTAAAACATATATTACTAAAATTTATTATTTTAAATTTTGGAAGAACAAGATATTTAAGGCTTAACATTTTTTTGATATCTGGTAATATATGGTAAATTGGTAATATATGTTTGATATTTGATATTTACCAAATACTAAAACATATTTTACCAAATAATATATGTTTGATTTTTTTTTTATATTTGGCAATATATGGTAAAAAAAAGTTAAGGATTAACCGTTAAGTAAACATAAACAATATTTAACTCAAAGGGTTAACACTTTAAGCATATAAAAAAAAAGGTTAAGGATAAAAGTAATATATGTTTAAGCATATAAAAAAGGAGTTAAGGAAAAAAGTAATATATAAAAAAGGGATAACTCAAGGTTCATGATTACTAATATATGTTTAAGCATAAATTAAGGGTGGCAATTTTTGACACGACCCGATACACGACTCGAAACCCGCACGAAATTTATGCGGGTCAACCCGCACGATTAAAATTTCGGGTCATTTTCGGGTCAACCCGTTATGACCCGTTTATTAAACGGGTAGGTTTCGGGTCAACCTGTTAACCCGTTTAATAACCTGTTAACCCGTTTAATAAATGGGTAGATTTCGGGTTAACAGGTTAACCCGTATATTGGCTTATATATTGACCCATTTAATAAACGTGTCATTACTAACCCATATATCAACCCATTTACTACCTAAATATCTATTAAATTTTATAATTTAAATAGGTTAAACATGTTAAACGGGTTAAACGGATCAAACGGGTCATAGGTTAATTGGGTTTTGAGTATGACCTGTTTATTAAATGGGTTAAACGGGTTACACGAGTCATTAACAGGTCGGGTTCGGGTTGGACATTCTTGACACGATTATTAAACGGGTCGGATTCGGGTTGGGCATAAATGGGTAAAACAGAATTCATGACACGACACGAACCCGACACGACACGACCCATTGCCACCCTTAGCATAAATGGTAAAAAAAATAATATAGGTTTAAAATTTTAAGCTATAAAAAAAAGGGTTAAAAAACAAATGAAATGAAACGCAGCTTTTCATTCATTTGCTTATATTTAGTTTACTCAACCAACCCAGATGGATGGTTCTCGATCGATCGAGTCGTCTAGTCTGAAGGAGGAATGTGAGGGGGGCCGTGTGAGGGGGCGAGGCGGAGACTGAGAGATCAGGTTGACCGTGAGGGCGAGACTGTGTGAGCCATAGAGATGACGAGATGGGTGGTGGAGCGGTCGTCGAGGGTCGAGTCAGTCGTTGAGGAGGAGTATAGAGAAGTGGAGCTACAGAGGTTGTTCGAGTGGATGTGCTTCGGTGTCGACAGATTAGGAATTGGTTCGCATTTTTCTTCGATGTTGCCCCCAATTTATGCTTTTCCCGAAAGCGAAGGGGTGGTGGTGACTGGTCTGGTGAGTCCGTGATTCCAATTTTTTGTTTCCTCCCCAAATGCTATTCGTATGTGACCCAATGAATCATTACCTTTTGGAAATTTTTAATGGTTGTTGTGTAATTGAATTGATGATTGATTGAATCCATTGAATAATTGGATTTTTGAATTTTTGAATGGTTGTTTCCTTCCAAAATTCTGTCGTCGTTCATGTTTTTGTTCCACATTTTTATTTTGTTTGATTTTGGTTCCTTGCTGGCGAACTAAACATGAAAGTTTGATGGGTTGGGCATTTTCGTGATGTAGCCTTACCCGCCAAGCATTCGTAAAAAAAATTAGTATTTTATTATTATTATAGGGGAGTGGAATTTTTTTTCGAAATTATTAATATAATATGTCATAGGAAATTTTTTTAAAAAAATTAGCCACTTGATAATCAGTAATCCTATTTTTATTTCGTAAACATTATTTACCAAAGAAAAAAAAAACAAAGAGATAAACCCAATCCTACGACGTCGTTTCCGGTGAGTATATTACTATAAACACAAAACCCTAGCTCAAAAGATCCGAAGCCTATCGCATCAATTATGCGGACCGGTCGTCAGCTATCCGCCTCAGCCTCCCCTCCTCTCTCGCAGCAATCATCCGATCATGGTAAGGACAGAAATTTCTTCCGATTCCCATCTGTTTGTGCATATCTCTAACACCTTTCTGAATTTCAGGCCCCGAAGATGGACAAGGCACCCCCACCGTCGTCGAAGCCGGCCAAGTCTGGCAGAGGCAAGCAGAAGAAGAAGAAGAATAAGTGGAGCAAGGGAAAACAAAAGGAGAAGGTGAACAATATGGTCCTCTTTGACCAAGGAACATACAACAAGCTCATCAACGAAGCCCCCAAGTATAAGCTCATCACACCCTCCATTCTCTACGACCGTCTCAGGGTCAATGGCTCGCTGGCGAGGAAGGCTATAAGGGAGTCGATGGCTAAGGGCTCGATCAGGATGGTCTCAGCTCACTCGAGCCAACAGATCTACACCAAGGCAACCAACACAAGTCTAAGTCTTATTTCTCTCTAGCTCAACTTTGTTGCTTTATAGCATTTGCATTTCTTTTTGTTCAGAACCTTATGCAAAGCAAAATTGACAATTTCAGTCAATATCGACGATTATCGCTGATATTCACCGAAATTGTTGGGTGAAAATTTTCCTTCCACCCTGCTTAGGTGCCGGTGGCCAGAAAATATGAGATATTGGCCGATATATCGTCGATATCGGCGACATTTTCATCCTTTTTTCATCCCTACTTGCACAAAAGCAAATATAAGGAAAGTGGGAGGAAAGCTGAGGGTTCCTCCGACGGTGAAGTGGCCTCGTTTGGTATGCCGTATTGTACTGACTATTTCAATTGGATAAACTAATCTATCCATCGGATAGACTGATTATTTAATCGAGCGTTTGATATTTTTTCGGATTAGAATGCCGACTATATTATACTAACTAGATTATATTATAGTAATTGACGAAATACTTATATCTTAAATATTAATTATGTATATCATTATTTTTATTATTATTTATTTTTATAATTATTATTATTACTATTTATTACATTTTTACTAATTAATTATTTTTAATTTTATCATTATTATTTATTAAAATATTATTAATTATTAATTTATTATTAATAATATTTATTACTTTATTATTTTTTATTATTAATATTTATTAAATTAATATATTTTTTATTATATTACTATTTATTTATTATTATTATTATAAGATTACTAGTTATTTGACTATTTAATACGGATAATTTCGAGCGTATTATTTTAGCGTGTTTGAACCGTATAAAAATATTCAACCGTATTAACTTATACGATGACTAATAAATACGACTGGTACCAAACACAAGTTTCAGATTATTTAGCTTATACAGACCGTAATACGGTGTACCAAACACATCATAAATGTTATTTTTATAGAGCATTTGTAGACTTAGTAAGAGCCGGTTTGATATTATTTTTTCCTTAAAAATTATTTTATTTGAGAATGAAATTGTACAAAAGTATTTGTTAAAAATAAAAAAAAATTAGTTGTTTTCTTTTAAAGCTTTGACAATAATTTTTTAAAACAGGCTATATATTATTTTTAAAAACTGCTTTTACAAAAGTTATTTTAGTATATAGTTATTTATTATAAAAATAAAATAAAAATAACTTTAAAAAAAAAACACAAATGAAGAAATTTTTCATAAAAAAAAACGCAACAATCCAAAATTAGCCTTAAATTTAACAAAAAATGATGGAAAAGAGGTTTCCTATTATAGATACCTCTATTGGAGGTAGATTTCCCTCAATTTGGATGCAAAGTATGATGGTTAGGTTAGGGTTAGCACACTATTCATCTATAGGCTTGACATAAACCCTTCCCCACTTAGCTCATGAATAGGGTAGATTATGACCTACGTCCATGGATAAAAATATCGGTATATTTTGACGAACTTTCGTCGAAATTTCGATATTTTGGACTAACAGCACATAAGAAGGGAGGAAAGAAATTTGTCAAAATATCGAATTTTTTTCTTATTTTGAGCCTATAGATCCTTTCCTGAAATCAAAACAATGAAAATGCACTATTAATTTGTAAAAATCGGACGTAAAAAGAAGGAGATTGAGTCGGCTCATGCTATTGAGTCGGAAAGTAGGAGATGACTGTTATGTTTTCTATTTATACATTGGACGTTGTAAACTTACAATACCGTTGGCTAGTAGAGTTAACTTTGTGTTTTGTTTCTTATTTGGGGGTATTGGATTTGACCCCCCCTTGTCTACAATTGTTGTTTCTTTTTTTTCCCTTTTTTTAATCCATTTTTTTCCCAATTTTTCAACAAAGGTTGGTTTTTTTTTTCTTCATTTTTTGTCCAATTTTAAATATACCCATTACTTCCAATTTTTTAACAAAATTTGACCTTATTTTTTTCATATTTTTTTTTCATTTTTAAATATATTTAAACTTATTTTATCATTTTTTTACATTGGATTTTTGTATGTTTATTGTTATGTTTTTAACTTATTTTAACATTCAATTATAGTAACTCATTTCAATTTATGTTTATATTTAAGTTTTCATATTATTAGTCATCGTCAAAATCAAATTACATCATATATTTATTATATAAAAATAATTTTATTAGTCATATATAACCATTATTGGGTACTTAATTTGTTCCCAAAGTTTCATTAATTTTTTTTAATTTTTAGACTAAATTTCCATTATTTTTGTTAGTTGTAATTTTTTTCCCTTTTTTAAATCCATTTTTTCCAAATTTTCAACAAAGGTTGGCATTTTTTTCCTTTTTTTGTACAATTTTAAATATATCCATTACTTTCAATTTTTTAATAAAATTTAGTTCTATTTTTTTTTTCAATTTTAAATATATTTTAACATATTTTATTATTTTTCTTACATTAAATTTTTATATGTTTATTATTGTCTTTTAACTATTTTAACATTCAATTATAATAACTTACTTCAATTTATGCTTATATTTAAGATGGTATATTATTAATCATCGTCAGAATTATATTACATCATATATTTATTATATTAAAATCATTTTATAATTTTATTAGTTATATATAACTAGGTACTTAAATTTTTCTTAAAATTTCATTAATTTTTTTTAATTTTTAAACTAAATTTTCATTATTTTTGTTGACCATAAACGACATCGATATCGATATTTAGAGCGAAATATCCTTAAATTTAATTAGCGATATATCTGTTAATATCGATATTTCAATTCTTACCTATGACCATAAAGTTGACTGTCCTAAGTCCATAAACAAGGTGGATAATATTTTTAAATTTAACTTATTTTTATTATCTAGTTTGTTTTATAAAATCACTAAAACTCTTAACCCGGGATGAAATTTTACTTCTTAAAATATAATATTATATGACGACTAGGTTTTCCCCGGCGACTATTGTGCTTAAATTCTCGAAACTTTTATATACATGGCCAGAAATATCCATGCCGCTCACTGTTCATGTACCTTTGTCGAGCATACATATGATATGGCAAAAAATTCCGGGACGGTTATTGCAGCCACTACAGGGAATACGGTCATGCCTTACTGGCCCCACCCTGCGTAGTTGTAAACTGATCATCAGGATGTGGCATGCTAACAAAGACACGTTGGAGCACTTTTCCTTTGGATGCCACTTGTCAACCAATAATTGGAAGAAGGGCCTAAAACTAATATAGGTGTTAACATGGGTTATTTTGAGACTTCTAAACCTAACTGGGCTAGCATGGGCACCCTCCTCATTTTCTAGTTAAAATCACAGGCCCCTCAGCCCTCGTAGTAATTTTTTTTCTACAAATTTTCTAAATCAACATATCCGGTTATAATATTGAATGAATTAGTTTTGATGCGATGATCAAGATGCATGTAAATGCAGTACGTGACATTAAATGTAGAAGCTCGCCTTAGCTCTTGCAATTATGCCTCTCAAGTCTCAACTTCAACTTCTTTCTCATTGCATATAATCTCATCTTCAGAAGTTGGTAAAACTTCAAACATGTGCTCTTCCTTTCCTCTCCTGCGCATCTTTGCAATGATATACTTCTGCCAATGAATTCAATGACTTCATGATCATTACCCTATGTCCACGTTTGGCGGGTGCGATTAGGGCGGGACTTAACACTCACCAAATTCAATGTACCGGGTAAATAAAATTGGGTGTGTTTTCATCCAAGGAGGATTAGAGAGAATTAGACATGGAAAGAAACTTACTTCTTCTAATCCTACTATTTTGATGGGATTGGATTAGATAAGTTTTCTCTTATATCGACTCCCTTCTAATCCCCTTAGAAAATGAAAATGCATCCCCTTTACATTAAGATACATAGAAAGTGATGAGTTATCCAATTTAATCTAACTCCACCCACCAAACCAGCCCTGCGTGTTTGAGCAAAAGGATATATATCTTGATTCATATAAGCAAAAATGCCCTAGCAAAGATATTAAAGATTGATCCAACAAGAAAGATTAAAGGCTACTTACAAGTTACTTCCGCATTTGATGCTCACATGCTGTCTTACGCTACATATCTTGACTACCCCGTTTTGCTCGGTCACAGTGGTCGCACTTGGCAGATAACTGGCAGAGAATCAAGGTTTGTACAAGATCTTCCACATCCTGTTGGAATACTGGACGAAGGGCACAATTAAGCACTCCTAGGCCTGCACTGTCGGACCCAAAAGTTGCCTTAACTTGATTGCATAGATTCCATGAATCAGGAAATAGAGCACACGGAATATAGATGAACCAACTAAAATTGCATGCATGCAGCCACATTTCTTTGTCAGTATCCAACATAAAACGTAGGGCACCAGTGCTCGGGACCTCAGTTTCCAGATAACAGATCAGGTCACGATTAAACTCTGAATCAGGAATTGCATTAATGATACTTGGATGTTCGTGAATCGATAGATAAGCACATACAGCAATCCCCAAACAATTCCCATCACTGAACATATTTGAAGGCAGTTGGATTTCTGCTGAGTCACCCTTGTCCAATTGCATGAACCACTTGGGAATTTCAATTCCAGGGAACTTGAGTGCAAAATGATCAACAGCCCAGTCCTGTAAACAAAAACTATAACGTCAAAACTGTCATATATATATATATATTAATATAAACATATATATGTATATGTGTGTATGTATTATGTACTGAGAGAGAGAGAGATACCCAATATCTAAGTTCAGAAAACAGCTGGCAAGCCTGAAATTCTGGAGGGGAACTGAATTCTCTCTTAGGGGCATCTGCAGTTAGTTGACTACGCAACTTTATCAACTCTATCCAATCTTTAACCACCATTTCATTGTAAAGGTCAAAGAAGATATCTGAGCTCCGCAACACGCACTGGGTGATTGTTTGGACAAACCCTTGAACATCTTGATGGTACAAAGTGCGTACCCCACACATTTGAACTTTTACACCGGGGCCTTTAGTACTAAAGGATGTGCAGATTTCTCTTGGTGAAAATTGCATAAAAGTTTCAGGAATCATTGCCCGTGGTATGTAAAGAAGCAAAAGTTGATGTTCACCAGCTATCTTGGAGGTAAAATTTAGAGACAGATCCATATGATGGTTACCTATTTGGAGCCGACAGGTACCAAAAACATCCCCCTTTACCATACGGTGATGGTTCTGTGCAATTGATGTGCATACAGTAAATCCCATCCACTTCTTATTCTTGTGTAGATTCTCAGGCAGGTTGATTGACACGGACGACCCAACTTTTGTGTTGAACCACACTGGGCTCCCACTTAAAAGGAAATCATAAGCTTGAACCTTATGCTTGAGTCTCTGCAGAAAAATGCAGAATTAATGTGCTTAGTTGTGTCTAGAGTGAGAGAGAAAGACAAACAATGACAGACAGGCCAACCTGAAGGTATCTTGGAAGGACCGACTGAATGTTCCTTCTCAGCAGCTTCACGGGGCCTTCTTCTGAGGTTGAAGTTAATTTCTCCCTGCACTCACAAGGAACATAAAAGGTCGAATTAAGGACTTTGTACAGAAAAGAATCCAACATATCAATGATGAAGTTCTAATAGGAAGCAATCAACACATAATTGTCAGAAAATTAAATTCTACCGTCTCAAAATGTCATCTGCTAGATTAAACCATCCAGCTTCTGATGTAGCCTGATCAACTTCATTCAGGCCAATGCAACCATCAGAAGGGATACCCGGTTTATTTTTTTTTTGTAAGCAAAGGGATTTGCTTATGGCGGCCTCCAGTTCTAAAATTCTGCATTACTATTTGGATAAAATCTGGAACATCCTGCTCATATAGTAGACGGATCCCACATTTCTGCACCTCTATGGCCGGATTATTGGTTTCAAAATAAGTCACCATAAGGCTTGATTGATTTAAAATATTTGGAAAGTGCTCACAAGGTACATGAAAAACACACAGAGCATAAGAATTGGATGTAACTAAGTTGAGATGTTTCCAGTCAAGGAAAATTGGTTGAATCTGAAGTTCCTGAGTATCTACTCTGCACTTATAGAAGTAATTAGAATTTTCTGCTTCATCATGGGAGATAGCACCTTGCCGCTTAACTAAGAAAGCAACAGAAACACCCATCCACTCCTTGCGATTTTTCAAACCCTGAGCTATAGGGATTGATATCATATCGCTGGTAACTATATTGCCAAACCACCCTGGAATTTCCTTTTGCTCACAACCATACATTAAAGCCCACGTCTTATAGTCCCATCGCTGCAAAGTGAAACAGAGAAGGATAATAAGTAGCCATGAAAAGACAGGTGCTCGGTCTTTGTAATAGAGAGAGAGGTAGGGGGTGTATGAGAGAGAGAGGGAGAGGGAGAGAGAGACTTACTTCAAGTTCTTTTTGCAGAACGTCATTTGGCAGTGATAAGTCATCAACTAGTCTCTGTGGTGTATCCTTGTCCGGCAGGCCAAAACTGAACATACTACGCCCTGCAACAGTTGATGTAGTCCACGCAGCTGTATATTTTGATGAAGATCTTGGCGGAGTACGATCTTCTTGATTCTTGGATGAAATGCGAGAATTGATCGTAGTCATTCCGGAAGCAGCTGAAGTCAATACTTTAAACTGATTAGGGAAATCGACCAGTGATGTACAATCATTAGCTTCCACATGTCGGAGACTTAATGGAAGGTTTTTAGGCAACGATCGAAGCCTACGACAATTTCTCAAGTTGAGATATTCAAGCTTCGGGAGGTGAGAGATGCTTTCTGGCAAGTGCACAAAACTATTACCACTTAAATGTAAAAGTTTCAAGGAGTTTAAGCTACCAAAATCATCGGGTATTACACCATCCATCAGATTGCACTCACTTAAATTCAGATACTCCAAAGATCTCAAACTTGAGAATGAAGTAGGCAACAACAAACTCGTGGGGGCATGGCCCTTTCTACACCACCAACAATCAAAGGGGCAATTCCATGATTTTGAAGGGACACCTTTACATCCCCGGAAGGATAGATATGTTAGATTTTTCATACCTACAATGAAAGATGAGTCTCTTATGGCTGTTCCACTCAGATCAAGCTCCTCCAGACTTTCCACAGAATTCAAACTCTCAGGTACGTGATCAAGTTCTGAGCAACCTGCTAGGTTGAGAGTTCTCAGTGATGTCAAAGATTTAATGGTACTGGGAAGATGAAACAGATTTTTGCACCCGCTTAAATCCAAAAAAGTAAGGCTTGTCAAATGATCAACTGATGGAGGCAACTCATCTATGGCAGTCCCATCTAGATAAAGCTCCAACAAGTTTTCCATTTCTCCTGTAATTTCCGGAAACTTTTTGAGCCTTGAACAGGCAGAGAGATTTAATATCTCAAGAGATTCCCAACTAACGGAAGATGCAAGGATCTCCACAGATTTGCAGTTTTTCATATTCAGCAAGGTGAGATTTCTAAGAAATCCAACGGATTTGTGAATCTCAACCAATCTTGTACAGCCTTCAAGCACCAATTTCTCAAGATTTGGAACATTAGTGAAGTCCGGGGTCTTGGTCAAGTACTGAGAATCCCTCATATCGATGGATATTAGCCGGCTCCAGTGCTGGTATAATATGAAAAATTACTAATAGCATTTAAAAATAAAGAAAGTGGTTGAAATTTGACAAGCAATACATTACTCAAGGCTCCTATTCAAAATATATTTCCTTCAGTCTCTGTCTTTTCACAAACAAACAACAAAAGTATAATTTCATGCTTTGCTTTTTCAATTAGATCCCTCATATAGTTAATTTTTGGGCCTATTGTATGAAATGACTATGCCTTTCAAACCAAACAATTTCCTTATACAACATGTATTCACATGAACTATTGATATTTCAGTTGGGAAGAAAAAATTATGAGGCAAATTTTGACATGGTAGTAATGTTCAATTATGAAAAAGACGTCAAATTTGATAAACCAAATTAAGTTTTTGGTTTAGCTAGCAATCCAGGATCGAGCCTAAAATTCCCCAACTTATTTACAGAGTGCTGATGTGGCAGCGGGAGAAAGGGCCTTCGGTTGGAATTGAACCAAACTACAGGTACAAAAACAGCAATGTGCAAGCCTCTGGTGTGCTTTCTCGCCAATACTCAGCAAGAAAATGGATAAAGTTGAGTTCTTGTCCTAGATTGGAAATTAAACCAAATCATAGGATGGGAAACTTTGTATAAATTTGGCTAGATCACAGGATAAAAACATGCCATAGATGTTTAGGTATTAAGCTACAGGGTTTTTCCTGATAAATCTAAGAGGCTAGGTACTAGAATCTAAAAAAGTCAGTTTATAGGATAAAATCAATGATATGCACATGCATAAGGTTACTTTTGATCTCACCTTTTCCCCTGTCCATAGTTGTTTGATGTAACTCGTACGCATGTTGAGTTCGACAAGCTTATCCGATTGAAATTTTGAGGGAAAAGAAATCAAAGGACAACCCTTCCAATCCAAAACTGCTAATTCTTTAGAAAGATATTTGATGTTTCCGGAAATATTCGCATTCTGAATTTTGAGCAATCTTAGCCTTTCCATCTCTAAAAAAGGATCATTAACATTCAAGTTAACACCCGCTTCTTTTGGCAACACCAGAAGTATACTTTGGACTGCAGTTGTTCCCTAGTAAAGGAAGAAAGATTAGCACAAGCAGTAGCAAAAATATTAATAGTACAAATTAATTACTTTAAAAAACAGTAGAATCTGTATTTCTACTAATTTTCATACCCTATTATGAGATAGAACATGGATGATATCGTCGGGAAGCCACAACCTGCTACGTTTGCCCACCTCTTCAGGACTATCTTGACGAACAATTTCCCGACCCAATTTTTCTAATGTATCATGCATCCAGAATTGTCTTCCAACTGCATTTAGTAGACATTTTTCCAGGAGAACTTTTATATCAATGACCGGAAAGTAGCCATAACAACTTTCCAGTATTCTGATTATACTATATCTGTCCCATCCTTGAAAGAAACATGCGATGTCCAAAAATACTTTCTTTTCTGGTTCCTGCAATCCATCATAACTTACTTTAAGCACAGAAATAACAGTTTTGTCAGGGTTTTCTTTTAGTTTATCCAATGTACTTGACCATTCATCTATGGTTCTACGAAAGAGAGAAGAACCCAAAACTTGAATAACTAATGGAAGTCCATGAGCATATTTTATGAACTTCTTAGCGAGCTCGAGAAAACCTTCTCCGACCTCTTCCCTCTTAAAGGATTTCTGACTAAAGAGCTGAAGAGCTTCACCATCATCCAACGGCCTAACCCCATGTACTTCATCCACTTCATGCTCAAGAAGCAAATGTTCATCCCTTGATGTTATTATAATTCTACTCCCTGAGCCAAACCACGACTTATGACCACAGAGTGCTTTTAATTGTTTTACATGATCCACATCATCAACAATGATAAGAACCCTTTTACTACGCAGCCTTTGGCTTAATATCCTGACTCCCATCTCCGGATTATTAATGACAACATCTCTTTCCAACAAGATATCTGAAAGAAGTTGCTTTTGTAAATGAACTAGACCTTCCCTTTCACTCACAGCTCTAACATTGGCAAGAAAGCTGTAAGCTTCAAACTCAGCACTTATTTTTTCAGAAACTACTTGGACAATAGTTGTCTTGCCTATTCCCCCCATACCCCAAATCCCTATCATGCTGACCTTATTCAACCCCATCTCTAAGTACGAAAGCATTTTTTCTACGCGAGAATCCATTCCAACTAAATCCGTAATTACACTTGGGATTGTCTGACTTAATTCAGCGAAAATCTTTCCTACCACATTTCGGACAAGTTCTGCTTCATATCTGCAAAAGATAGTATTTATTAGTCATAATAAATAACCACCTTATGGTTAAGTCAGCCAGCACAGGTACTGCAACCCCCAAAGCTAATGGAATGTTTTATTTTCCTATTCATCAGTGAAGTGGAAGCTTTTATCACTAAAGTGGATGATCACTGTTTCTAAAAATCTAGTAATAAATTTCCATTCTAGTATCAAAGAAATTATTTGGTTTGGTCAAAATGAAACCCCGAAAGTTTTCAGTAATTTAAACAGAAAGTTTACCCATCTTCCAAATGCCATCCAGGGAGATCGGCTACTTCAAAGAACGCAGCTCTCCATCTTCGCACCTTTTGTATATTGTCCTTAAAGGTTTCTTCATGCTCGGAGAAATCTTTCTCGAAACTCCCTCTTTGCTCTCGCACCTCAGAACGATCCACATGATAGAAGATGGGGACTATTGTCTGCCCCATCAGGTTCTTGCATTCTACAGCCTTAGCAAGCTCATCCAAGCACCAGGTTGAATTGGCATAATTACAGGAAAGAATCACAACTACATACCTCGATGCTTCAATGGATGTGAAGAGCTCAGATATGGATCTTCCCATCTTGAGATTTTCATCATCCCTAAATGTGATAATGTCTTTCCTAATCAAAGCCGCGTACAGATGGTCAGTGAATTTTGTGCGTGTGTCTTTGCCGCGGAAGCTGAGGAAGACATCGTACGCACATAGAGGGGTTGAAAAAGAAGAAGAAGAAGAAGAAGAAAAAACAATATCTGTTTGCGACGTCATTGGAGGACTCAATTATGGAGAAATGACAGAAATGGTAGATGCAAAATCAGTGAATTCAAATAGCAGTTTCGTTTTTCTTGAGTTCTTACTTCTTATAGCTCGGGAATCTGGATACCAAATTGCCACAACGAATTTTTTTAAGATGACTTCATTCACGGTCCAATAGAAACTTCAGCAGCAGTCAAGAGGAACTTTCTCAAAAGACACAAGGAATCAATGCTTCTTGCAGCAGGTCGCAAAGATGCTTTTTTTTTTTCCTAATTTTTTTTAATAATGATATTTTGAATTCAAAATTATCAAAGAAAACACATTTGTAAATTATATAACGGATCTTATTTATATTAATGAGCGATTTAATTTTATTATTATGTTAAAATCTGATCTGGGCTTTTAGAATGATGAGATTAATTCAACGGATTCTGAATAGGTTAAAAATATTTTTATACTGACTCTTAATTACGTGTAATGCACATCATATTTCGAATCTCATATATATTAATTGGACCCTGAATATATCAATTGAACAAATTTATCGTTGACCACCGACATTATTTATTTTCTTGCTGAAATTTTGTTAATTTGGATAAGCTAAGTATATTATTTCCTGCCACGTGGCTGTTTAGTGATGGCCACGTCAGGAATATTTGTTACTAATTATCCCTCTCCCCCCTCTGTATTAAAGGAATAGCTTCATCCTATGATCTTAGCCAAAATCTTTTGTGCACTTTAAGATTAGTCCTCAAATGCTTTATTAAATCCAAAAGGGATCTTCACCTTCAATTCTTTCTCTAGGAGGTTTTATGACTTCGTGTATATACTTTTCTTCATTGAGAGAGTTGAAATTGTCACAACATGTTTTTTTTAATTAGATATTACCTACTTTGGGTCCGCCTCACGTGTTATTTCCGAAGTGCTCTCGGTCCGAACAAATGCAAACATAACGTCAAATAAAAGAACATGCCATTTCAAAAGAATCAAGGGGATTTCGGGGAGGATCCCGTCAGAAATAGCTCCAACTTAACATGAGGAGAGTTGAAATAAGAGAATTTAGAGATGAAGTTAAAAAGACACCAGGGAAATCCAAAGGTGGAAGACGCAAAAATGACCAATGTTGTCCATATAAATCCTTTATGCTTTTTCTTATTCCAAGGCCTGTATCCCTCTGAAATGCAAAGTCAGCAATTCATCTAAACCAAATGCATCCCATCTCATCGGATGCCTGCATTCATCTAAGAACAACACAATCTTTTGGCATTTCAAACACATTTGAAATATGCGAACAAAAATATGCACTAAAAAACAAAAAATAAGAAAATTTAAATAGGTAATTAGGCACTAAAAAACAAAAATATGGGGATTATAAGCACAAAACACTAAACATGAAACTTCTCAAAATAACACTTACATATCTGTAACTTACAAATTCCATCTATATGTTCATAAATTCGATGGTACTTTAAATTTGCAATTTTTAACTAATTTTACTCAAATTTCATACAACTTTGAAATTTATCTATCATCCAAACGCACCCTGAAGAAGCTAACAGAATACAGAACATAGCAATCTTGGCCCCAATTCTCAAATTGGTTGCTTCCTTCCTTTTTTCTCCATTTTGGCAATCCAATTCCTTCTTTTTATGTTCCCAAACTCGTAATTTTTCCTTTCCTCTTAATTTCCTAAGCAATTCTGAGAGAACCTCCTTTCCTCTTGGGCAAGTTTCTTTGTCCAACCACTCCCAAAAATGCCCTTCTTCCTTCTTGTTCTGATTATTTTGTCAGACTGAATGTCAGATAAAACAAAAACAACACAAAATGACAAATTAACTACAAAAATTACAGTTTAAAGCCTGTTTTCTTACTCTGATAAAAAAAAAAGCCTGATTTTTCTCACAAGCTTCAAATCTTCTTCCTGGATTAAGATCAGTCCAAGAAGTGTAGGTTTTTATCGATCCACCACACTTCGTGCATGTTGTGAAGTTCCTATCTTCAATTGATGAGGATGACGCTGACATCTCCAACCGATGCCGTTTTCTTCTTCTTTCTTCTTCTTCTTCTATTTTTTTTCTCTTCTTCTGCGTTTTCTTCTTCTCTGCGTTGGAAATTTAGGTCAGAGAGACTATATAAGCCCCCAATTTTTTTTGGCGCCTAAATTGACCTTCTCAACCTCACTGTATGTACATGGCGCCAAACCCCCTTGTATGGATGGTTTTGCCCTTAATTCTTTTTGGATTCCATCAATTTTTAACGGAGGGACTAAATCAACAATTATGATAAAGTTAAGGGAACGGGGGACACAAAAATTGAAATTTTAGTAACATATGCTAACATTATGATAAAGTTTAGAAATTGTCGCTCCAATCTATTAATTATTCTTGACACACACAATCTACTTGAAGATATTGAGAGATACAAAAAAAAAAGTATCCTAGCAAGTCTCAGAATAAGGATTTCATTACATCTTCATTTATAGCGCAAGATCTCATACTATTTATAGAGTTATCATTATCATTTAAATAAATACACTATTATATAACTTTCTAATGGAATTATGGAAATAGAATAAAGATCTCATATCTAATGCTTAGGAAAAAGCACACCAATGGCCCTAATAATAATGGATGAGCAACCCTCGGACCTCAAAACACATTGAGAATTATTTTTGTTCATGATTGAACCGTTCTCCAACAATTTGAAACAATTAACAACTAGCAACTATCACTGATCATATTGCCTTTTTGTTTGTTTGTTAATAGACAATGTGTCCATGAGATTCATTAGGAACTTGAAGCAAAAAGAAAATAGAGCTTTGGGATCAATAGAAGAAGGTGAATGGTCCTTTACATCCTTGAAAGGGTAATACTTTTAAGGTTTTTCAAAAGACAAAGGTTGAAGGGCGGTTCTAACATGGCAGTTCTGCTCACATCAAGCTTCTCCAAACACTCTACATGACCCAACTCTTCCGGCAGTTCATACAGTTTTGTACAACCAGAAAGATTAAGAACTTTGAGACAATTCAAACCATATACACTAGTTGGAAGATGCATAAAGTATTTGCAATCTTTCAAGTTCACCAAAGAAAGACTTTAAGCATTCCACTAGATTAATAGTCCTTGTATGGTAGTTCTACAGTCTTCTCTCATCAAGCTCCTCGAAACACTCTACATATCCCAACTCCTCTGGAAATCTATTAATTAAGCCTTGAACAACCAAAGAGATAAGAACTCAAGAGAGATTTTAAGCCATATAGATTGCTTGGAAGACAGGCAAGGTTTCTACAATCTTTCAAGTTCATTACGTACAGTTAAAGTCTTTCATGCACTTCAACTGATGGATCAACCTCATACAATCGCGTGCAAACTTCAAGAATCAGAAGCTCAAGAATTGGCATACCTTCGATAACTACCTGGTTCTCCACTGGACTAAACATTACAGGGCCCAATTTTCCCCGTAACTCTTCAGAAATATCTTTGACGAGCTTTGATTCGTAGCTACACATAAAATGGTTCATATGATCAGCATAAAGGCTTTTATTAGTAATTTTATCATGGATTCTAAAATCTGCTCAAAATAGTTGCTCAAGCGAAAGCCAAATAATTACACAATATCTACCCCTGCATTGTATGTAAATTCTTTTTTTAGTATTGCAAAGAGATCGAGCTTTGTACTAAGCTGTAGAATTACTTATAAGTCATCATATAAGAAGGAGGAAAATCTTTTAACTTACTAAAACCATTTCAATGGAAAAAAAAAAAAGGAAGGAAAAAAAGAGTAATGTACCGGTCCTTTGAGTCCCATCCATTTATTCTTGCCACTTTTATTAAGGCACCTCTCCACATCTGTAACTTGTTTTGGTCATCCCTGAAACGTTCTTCAAGTCCAGCGAAGGCTTCTCCAAATGTTCCTGTTTGTTTTTCCACGTCACGGGGATCAACACCATAGAAAATTGGCCGCACTGTTTTTCTTTTTTCCATACATCCAAGAATCTTTACAAGTTCATCCAAGCACCATGTTGACGATGCATAATTTGGTGAGAGAACAATGAGTGCAAACTGTGACTCTTCAATTGCAGTTAAAAGCTCTAGGGAAATAGTCTCCCCTTTTGGAAGTTGGTCGTCTATGAAAGTTCGCAGTTCTTCCCGTTTCAATGCAGTGTATAAGTGATCCGTAAAATTCTTCCGAGTGTCATCACCTCTAAAACTCAAAAAGACATCATATTTACATCGAGGAGTTGACGAAATGGTGCCATTTTGGGGGGTCGGCATCAAATCGTGGATTTCAGAAAATGTCGATAAATATGGTCGAAATTGACCACGGACACCCAAATTGATTGGCGACTATAGGCAACGGCGATCGTGACGAAGGGCAGGCCCTGATTCTCCTTGCCCAGACGAAGTGAATGGAGGTGCTCTCACGCCCGGGTCGGCCGGGAACTTTGACTGAGACGGATGAGGGTTTTGGGTTTTCGGAGGGTCTTTCACGAGGAGGGGCTTCGTTTGGTGTCGTTGTTGAGCTCTATGGTCGTCGGATTGGAGGGGATGGTGCTCGTTGGCGTCGCGGTCACAGAGAATTTGGAAGGAGAAGACGAGGGTCGGGGTGAGAGAAAGGGAAAGCGGAAGAAAAGATGGTGTTTTGTGATTGGTAGGGCATTTTCCAATTTGGCTCAGGCGCGGGAATGATAATAGTGCGGAGAAAGAAAGGGAAAGTTGAAGAAAGATGGTGTTTTGTGATTGGTGGGGAATTTTTCAATTCGAATGAGGCGCGGGAAATATATTGCAGGCTCGTCCGCATACTAGGATATAAACCGTTGATTTATAAGACCAAAGATGGAAATTTTGATAAATGTATCAATAAATATATTGATATTAATATCGTTTATACTAAACAAAAACGGTGGAAAATTAGTACAAAAGTTGAAATTTTATAATGAAATTTTGGGAAAAGTTTAATAATCTAATAATGGTTTATATGATACATTTGTTTCGAAATTTTAAAGTCGAAATTATTAAATTATCCCTCCTTTATAAGAATCGAATTTCTTTAAAGGTTAAAAAATTAGGAAAGGAAACTAATTCGGCTTCAAAATTTTCACGTAATTCGAAAAATTGGTAGAAAATTTTCTTAAATGAGATTTTCCATTGGAAAATCGAATTCATAAAAGATTAAAAAATAAGCCGTCGTCAGGGCTCGAGGCGCACGAATTGAAGGCTAAAGCTCGACGACGTGCGAAGCTTTCTAGCCATCTCCTCTCTGATTCAGGTAAAATTTCAGGAATCCAAGGTTATATTCGGATTTCTGAGGTTTCATAGATGAGATAGTTGGACTCACATTTTCGATGAAGTTTATATGGAGTTAGGTTTTCGGCAGGCATGATTATCAAAGAACTTCAATAAATTTAGTCCAAATTTACCTATCGTAGAAATTAGGGGAATAAATTTCTTCACCTTGTTTGGATGACGAACCCCGATTTTCCCATATGTTGATTGAAATATTGGCAATTTTGCCGATATTTCCATCCATGTGCCAATTAGGGAAAAATATAAAATAATAATAATAATAATAATAATAAAACTAAATAGGGATAAATAAAGATAAATAATTTCTAATTCTCTTAAATATTTTATTTATGAAACAAAAAATCTAACAAATTCGATTTTCACGTTTCAAATTTAGTCTTCGAAACTTACTACTAATTTTTAATTTAAGTTAAAAATTTGGAGTAACTCCTGAATTAGCTCATTTTGACCATGTAGTAACTTTTATACAAATTCGATTTATAAGATAAAAAGATAATTTGGTTATTTAATAATTTGGATTTAAATTTCCGTAGTAGGTTGTAACAATAAAATCTAATTATATTAAAGTCATTTATAATTTTAATAGTCTTATATAACCATCATTTGATTTTTTTCAATATTTTTTCAAAGTTTCATTAAAAATTATAAATTAACTTGTGGAGTAGTGCAATTTATCTCCCCAATCTACTCAATTACACAATAGTAGATTTAGACTAAACCACTAATGCTGACTATAATGCTAATAATCCTCCGCCTTCGTTGAGAAATATGCTTCTTGAAAAAGATTCATGACACATAGTCTTCCAAATGAAAATATAGATTGTTATTTTGGTACTTGTTGAAGTAGAATTCGTCTTTTAAACTCAAAAGACTTAATGATCCCTGTAAACAAACAAACAGTAAGCTATCGTTCGTTCAATGATCGAGACCCGGGGGGTGTCCAACCAAGAACGCTCAAATGCTTAAGTCAAATTCGAAAGAGAAATCTCAAGAGTTTAAGTAGCGTTGAACAGAATTACCTTGGGAATGAAATGAGCTCCGTTATTTATAGAAAATCTTTGGGAGCCTCAGAGCGTTCTGATTGGTCGGTTAAATTTGTAATTAATAAATAATATATTATTTAATAATTATAATAATGACTCATTGTGATAATAATGACAATTATTATGATTTAATATTAATATTAATTGTCCGTTATTAAGTATAACGACAATTAATTCCCGGAAAGAATATTAATATTACAGAGACTTTTAACCCAATTAAATAACGTATTTAGCTGGTAAATAAATTATTTAATGTGTGAGTGTCTACAAGTCATTGGTATTATTGTCATGGACAATTTGGTCATTTCAGGAATTATGGACCACGTGACAGCTCTACAATTTTCAGGTAATTTTGGATTCCACAGTACTCATCTAATGTTGGAAAATTATGGTCAGAGACTTGAGGAATATAATGAAATTTGTCGAGGGAGAGTTGAGGTTGTAGTCTTTAGCTCCAACACAACTAATTTGACGAGGGAGAATTGAGGATGTGGTCTTTACCTCCAACGCAACAATTTGAGGAGAAAATTTTAGACCACTGTATGGTATCAATACCTATCATAAATGGATATCAAAACCTTTGCTTGATTTTAGATAAAACTAATTTGTATTTAGCAAGCAACATGGCGACTTACATTCTGATTGGTCTCATTTTACCTATGTACAATTTTATCAGGTGGTTTTTTGGAGGAATATTGAGGTAAAATTTAGGTTTTCAATATCTTTATTCGTTTGTCTGGTATTGCAAGTAGCTGAAAATAATTGATTAGCATTTGATGTAATGAAGTTTGTGTGTGTGTGCGTATTTGTATGACGGAGTGAACCAAGAATTTTTCAATGCTATTTAGTATCATAACCTAATACAATTAAGTGCTTGCTCAATGTAGCTAGCTAAAACAAATTGGGTTATGGTATAACAAAATTTTGAATTCTGTTTTTAGTTGAATTACTTTTATTTGATGATTCATGAGCCTAATTCCTTCAATTTTCTTTTTATAAACATTGTATTTTGGGGTTATCATTAAACTAAATAATCTGCAAAAGTTCTAGAACTAACAACAAGCCATAATAATTAGGGTTATTTCAATACCAAATTGAAACTATGGCTGCCTACACTGGATGACTGACTAAGAGGCAAGGAGGGTCACTTGACTCTCCGTCGGCCGGAGAAACCTTTAGCGAGAGCTTGACCCTATCCTCTGCACCGAGTCAAACAGGTGTTTGATAAAATGCCTCTGCGAAGAGAGCAATGGGGAAGAAGTAGGGGTGGGCATATTGTCCCGAAATACCGAAACCATCCCGTCCCGTATCATACCAAATCGGAAAAAAACCGAATAGTAAAACCGAAAGGATGATCGGTACCGTACCGGTTTAAATCGGTACGGGATCGGTTTCGATATTACGGAATACCGTCCCATACCGAAACCGAACCGGTTTTAATTTTTTAATTAATTAAAAATTAAATTAAATTCAACCATAAAAAACCCCTAATAATCTAATAGCTAATAATTGATTTAATTGTATATTAATTTAGTTGATAGATTTAGTTGTATATTAATTTAGTTTATAGATTTAATTTTATTTTAAGAGTTTTTTAATTGATGGATTTAATTGTTTGTTAGGGTTTTTTAGTTAATGCTGTTAATTTTAGTTGATGTATTGAAATTGATTGGGTTATTAATTTTCTATACATTTTGAACAATATTTGTTACCCAATAAGAGTCTTAATTTCTGAATTTTATCAAAATATTGCTTTTAGACATTGAATCAAGTAATAAATAAATGAAATTATGAATTTGGCTTCAAAACCGAAACCGTACCGAAACTATACCGAATATAATTGGTACGGTACGATACGATATCAATTTTATATTTAAAAATACCATACCGTATCGAACCGGTTAAAATTATTTGGTACGGTTCCGGTGTCACCTTCATATCGAACCATACCGAATCATGCTCAAACCTAGGAAGAAGATAGATTTTTTTATTTTTTTTTTGCTTTAACATTAATAAAACAGAGTCGTCTGCCGTGGATTTTTTTTTCTCAACGAAACGGCGCCGTTCATTAAGTGAAAAGAAAAGAAAAATCCTGGAGAACCCTATTGCAGACATCGCACACAACTGGGAATGGAAAACTGAAAGAGGCACAGTCGCACTCGCACGGAGCATAAGCCATAAGGGAGCTTGAGATTTCTGACCGTTGCACTCGCACTCGAAGGCCGTCACACTCGCACTCGAAGGTCGTCGCACTCTGTCTCCGTAGAATTTTTGTGCAATAATCTCCCTGGATTTGAGATTTCTGACCCGATTTTTGGTTTTGTAATCGAGATACCCATGAATTTCGTTCCCAAGATTCTAGTGGTATCTAATTATGTCATATTGAATCGATTAGAAATTCACTATTTTTGAATTTGTGTTGTTTGGGATGTGGTCGTCTGTTGCGTGCCTGTGTTGTTGAACTTTTGATTTTTGAGCTTTTTTTTTTTGCTTATTACTTGGGATTGGACTTCTGCCGTAGTACTGTAGTTGCGTTTCTAACTTTCTTAAAATCTGATGAATTTAATTAACAGTTGGATTTTTGAAGTGATTTTGATTTTTTTTTTTTAACAGATTCTCCAATTTCAGCGAGAATACTTGAAGGTACATTCTTTTCCTCTTTTATTCCCTTTCATATTTCACTTCATTGCATTTCTTTCACCAATCTGCTTCCAGTTAAGCATTTTTTTGTCAAAATATGGTTGATTCATTTTGGTTGATTGATGGCTCTGAGCTAGAAATATGTTCAGGCCAGAGACAAACCAGGTGCATGCATTGTGTTTTTCAATGAATATTCTTATTGATTAATCATTTCCATTTGATTTAGTCATTTTTTAAATAGATTGAGTATCCAATTTCACTGTTCAGTTGTTCTTTTGTTTAGCTTTGTGATATAAATTAGTTTCAAATCATGGTCATTAACTGTGCATGTTTGACTTTGTCTTTTTGCATTGATATTTTTAGTGATTACGGGTTTTGGTGTTGCAGGTTAATTCTTTCTTTCATTGATAGGTTGTTTGCTCTATTTTGGTAAAGAAATGATGGAAATAAATTTTTATTAATATTTGATTGTTTCCTCACTAGTCTTTATTTTGGCATTTAACAAATTTTATAGTTAATGATAAAACTTGAGGAAAGAAAATTTTGAGAATTGCTAGCTTGAGAAAAAGATGAATATTCTTAACTTGAATCAGTTTTGAAGTTTTGATTAATGTGGGACTTAAAAGTTATGAATATTTTGTATATTTCTGTATATACATTGAGTACAGCAGTGCCTGTCTTTATACAGGCTTTAGGAAGACCTAACTAGGTATGTACAATTAGGAAGATTAGGAAAGAATCCATATAGGTTGACTAGCTATACAAGGAAGAAATCAGAATTGATTTCGTTGAAAAATCTCAGCAGATCAAGGAGATTGAGAGTCAATCTCTTGTGATCGGCTGGATGCTAGGAGAATCCACAATAGGACTTGGGGTTTTGGTTTACCACCTGTTTATTAGTTTCTGGCAGGTGGTATGAGTAGACTTTAAAGCTGTGGTTTGATTTTAGGTTCAAAGATTTCAAATAACGTGCCTATAAGAGCAAGCACATGTTTGTGCACATGAATTGCTTCATTGTGAAAAAAGTTGGTACATTTGGATAATTTTAGAGTTCTGATTTTTTTTACTCTTCTGTACTGATTTTTCTTTCTTCAATGCTATATAGGTTTGGCGCTGAGTAACTCAAATTATTGAATGTTTGGTTGTTTAATGCTATACAAAATTTTGGTAACAGACAATACAAAATGCAGAGCTTATTCATGTTTATTGCCATATATAGGTTTAGCTCTGTGTCATAATAGGCCATTGCCTTTTGGGTGATGACATTTCATTGATTCTTCTGGTCATCTCTTGGTTTATTTACTTTCAAACAAACTATATGCCCTTTTGTTCCCACTGCTGTATTTTAGACAATCATATTATATATATTCAATCGATATATATTTTCCCATTGTGCATACTTTCAAACCCGCTTCATCACACGGGCTACATTTCTAGTTTATATATATTTCCTTTGATTTTCTTAGTCATTTTGAAGTTTCTCATGTTCTGGGATTGAAATCATGTTTTTCAATTCATATGATCATTCTCCTTTTTAGATAGTCATCAACTTCTGAGCTGTCCGATGCAAGACTCTCTTTAATCTTTACATATATATATGCTAACTAGGATCCCAAGATCAGGTCACATGCATGAGCTTTCACTTTTGATGCAAACCCATGTCTGCTGAGGTAGTGAGATAATATCCATCGATGAACATCAGCTCATTGAGCTTTAAAATGTGAGTAAGACAACAACGTTTTTCGAACTGTTGCTAATTAGTGGTACAATAAAAAGACTGAGAGCGACAAAATTATGATGGAAAGAAATAATAAGAATACACATAATTTGTCAGGGAATATTTGCTTTCATTGTTCTGATTTCTTTCTTTATTTTTGGGTTGAGATTTGGTTGATGGTAGATCGTAGATCTAGTAGTATAGCATATAGCACTTGCTGATCTGTGGGATCACCATCAATGTGCCATTGTAGACTATATTCACAAACAATCGGTGAATTATTTAATCAACAAAATGAATCCTGCATGTGGTGCCTCACCCTACCATACAATTTTAACCCGTTAGTCGTCTAATAGAAAATGTCCCTCTACTTTACCATCTCAAATAACATTATGTTAACGATCTTGAGCTCGTTTAGTCACACCAGATGAGGGGTTTCTAAACACAGACTTTCATATTTCATGTCAAATTGTCATCTAATTAACATCTGTTTATTTGAAGTACAGTCAATCAAGTGTTTATAGTTTTTGTTGCAAATGTAGACTTATTATCGAATCCAAATTCCGACCTAAACAAACGGAGCCTTGTTGTAACTTTTTAATTCTCAAAGGTACCTCTTTTGGGTGGAGCACACGAGCAGATTATCTGATTATACGGGGTGGACTGGACTGACGCAGATCAACAAGTTCAACAACCCCTAGCGCCGTTTGTTGCCACTAGCTTATCGAAGCACTGTCAATGGCAGACCCGTCTTTACTCTCCCTCATCCTCCTACTCCCTTTTGGTGCCCTCCTTTTCATTCTCTACCTCATAGTCCGACCTCGACCTGTCAAGATCCCAATCAAGAACCGCCACGTCTTCATCACTGGTGGCTCCAGCGGAATTGGTTTGGCCTTGGCCCACCAGGCCGTGTTGGAGGGTGCCAAAGTCTCCATCCTCGCACGCTCCCTCAACAAGCTCGAGGAAGCTAAGAACTACATCCAACTTTCCACTGGCATCGACGTGTCAATCTTTGCCGCAGACATCCGGGATTACGACGCCTTAGCGAAGGCGGCGGAGGAAGCGGGCCCCATCGACGTGTTGATCGTAAACCAAGGGGTCTTCGTCCCCGAAGAGCTCGAGAAGCAAGGATTGGATGAGGTGAAGTTCATGGTGGACGTGAATCTGATCGGCAGCTTCAACATGATTAAAGCCGCTTTGCCCCAAATGAAGAACCGAAGGGACGGTGGGCCTGGCTCAATTGCTCTTATGTCTTCCCAAGCTGGTCAGGTCGGCATCTATGGCTACACGGGCTACTCGGCAAGCAAGTTTGGGCTTCGTGGATTGGCAGAAGCTCTACAACATGAGCTGATATCTCAAGATATTCACATTTCTCTTATATTCCCGCCGGACACAGACACTCCTGGCTTCGTCGAAGGTAAAATTGTGAAGAAGTTGTGAACTTCACATGTGATTTCAAATTTTGGTTTACTGTGATTGTGATATTCAATTGGTGCAGAGAACAAGAAGAGGCCCCTGCTGACTAGCATTATAGCTGGGTCATCTGGCACAATGAAAGCTAATGACGTTGCGAAGAAGACTTTGGATGGAATAAAGTCTGCTGCTTTCATTGTGCCTTGTAACTTGGAAGGGATGTTGTTGTCTATTGCCACTGCCGGAATGTCTCCTCAGAGATCATTCCTTATGGCATTTGTTGAGGTGGTTGCTGCAGGTTTAGTTCGTCTTGTGGCTCTGTGTTTTCAGTGGAATTGGTACACCAGTATAAACAAGTGGCAAGCACAGAACAAAAGTAAGCTTAATTTTGTGTAGCGGTTTTATAATCTGCTTCCAATGTTCAATTTGAAACACTTCTTTGTAATCTAGTCTAATTATACTTACTGTGGCTTAATCCAAGCTGTGTGCTTTGAATAGTTTGATAGATGATGTAGCTGGATTTTGCATTTCCGATGTTCCATGCCTTCACATCAATGATGTAATATCCAATAAAACTTTTCCTTTTGAGACAAGCTTAACATGCTAGAGAGATATAATGTCATTTCATTGCTGGTCTTGGTTTCATTTGATCTGGCAAGGCATAATGACCTTGAATAGAAGCATCGGTACTAATCAATATGAAGGATAGTGCTAGGAAGGCTAGAATAACATGGCTGGAGAATCAGAAGTAATGATATGATGCAATGCTGTATGACTTCGATGAAACTGTGGTCCTTTGGTGCCGGACTACCTTTCAGGTAGCTGATCCGGAATGATTTGGATAGGCTATGTTGTTCCCATTGCTAGTTGGTAAGAGTTCAAAGTGAAACTAGATTTGCATGCAGCTTCTTATTTATCCTCATTTTAATTGTCATTTTAGTACTTGTTTCCCATTCTCTGTCTCTGCCAATATGTCTCTATGGTATCTTAAGAATCCCCTTTTCGTCCAAGCTAAAGTGAGAATCTGAGTTTCTCAGGCGGTATACTGTAGCATTTTAGAAGGCAAATTTCTGTTTTCCAAAACTGGAGATGCTGGGAGAATGTGTTCACTAGCCATATCTGAAAATGCTGTTTTCCAATTTGGTTATGCCAATATGTCTGCGTTGTATCTTAAGAACCCACTTTACCTCCAATCTAGAGTTACTTTCCAAGATTTTTTTATTCCTTTCTGTTTCTAAGCTGATTTCCTTGCATTTTTTGTTGTGACTGAAACTCAACCAGTTTTTTTCCTAATGTTTTCAATTTCAGGGACCTGAAGTTATTGGTGGTTTATCTGCGCATTTCTTAAGACTGCAGCTGTTCATAAAAGATGGATCGGTTGGCTTAGGGGCTGCTTGATGAAAACTCGTACTTTCCTCCTCCTTTCTCCTTTGTTTAAATTGGCAGTGTTTGCTTTCCCAGAATCCTTTATCCTTCATTCCCAAACCTTAGATAGATGTCGGGGGCTTTAGGCACAGGGAATTGAAAGCACTCGTGAGATTTTTGGACTTTGAACATTCCTTGGTACCCTTTTGAAGTTTGTTTCTAGACATTGAATTCTTTTGTTTACATCCCGAATAGTCTGAATAGATGTAATCCATTGTTGATGCTGATGAATGGTAGTTTTGCGGATGCCCATGCAAGGACAGTTGACATAAGAGTTCAATGAAAGATAGAGTTATTTCCTCGCCAGAAAATTGATTTTGAAATCATTTCAACTTTACATCATTGTGGGCAATTTAAACTGGCTTTAATCATTAAATAATTGCATCACTTATTATTCTCCCAACTTTACATCATGTCGATCTTGGCATCCATAATAACAAACCCTACATGGTCTGCATCACACGTCCATTCAATTTTCAATTATTTTTTATTCAAGTATTCAATTTAAAATCAATTGAGTCACTAACATTATAGTCTATATTGGTATTCTTCATTATGTTGTGCAAAATTCGCAGGTTTGATTATCATAAATTACAAAATCGATGCTTGGAAGTGTATATATAATTAATCTCTCAATTTCAAAGTATCTTATGGTGTGAAGAGAATTAAAATAAAATACGTATTTCGATATTTTTAAAAAAATTTAAAAAACTGTCAAAAAAAGTGAGTTATAGCTCACATTTTTTGTTAAAAATGCAACTGTCTAGAGTTTGGGATATGTCTAGTTATTTAGGATGTTCATTAATTCTTTTTATGTATTTTTTAAGCAAAAAAACTCAAATTTCATTTAAATTTCTTAACAGGTCTTAACAGGGTCCAAGTTGAGTCTAGAGTTTTAAGGTTTTTAGAAAATATCCCCTTCAACTTCAAAGTATCTTATGGAGTGAAGAGAATGAAAATAAAATTAGTATTTCGATGTTTTTGAATTATTTTTAAAAATTGACTAAAAATCGTTAGTAGCTCACATTTTTTTGTAAAAAATGCAATGGCCAAGATTTCGTGAAATATTTTAACTGCACATTAGCCAAAGTGTTATATGTCATTTGGGACATGTCTTGCCATACAAGATGCCCATTAACTATTTTTACGTATTTTTTAAGCAAAACAACTCGAAAAGTTTAGAATCTGAAGGTCTTTAGAAAACTTCCCTCTCCATTTCAAAGTATATTATGAGGTGAAGAGAATTAAAATAAATAAGTATTTCGATACTTTTGAAGAAATTTCAAAAATCGACTAAAAAACGGAAGTTATAGCTCACATTTTTTGTAAAAAAAAACAAATATCGGGATTTCATAAAATATTTTAACTGAGCTTTAGCCAAAGTATTATATGTCATTTGGGACATGTCCTGCCATTTAGGATGCTCATTAATTATTTTTATGGATTTTTTAAGCAAAAAAACTCAAGTTTCATTGAAATTTCTTAATAGGATCCAAGTTGAGTCTAGAGTCCGAAGATTTTTAAAAAACATCCCCCTTAACTTCAAAGTATCTTACGGAGTGAAGAGAATGAAAATAAAATTAGTATTTCAATGTTTTTGAAGAAATTTCAAAAATTGACTAAAAATCATTAGTTGTAGCTCACATTTTTTGTAAAAAATGCAACGGCCAAGATTTCGTGAAATATTTTAATTGCACATTATTCAAAGTGTTATATGCCATTTGGGACATGTCTTGCCATACAAGATGCCCATTAACTATTTTTACTTATTTTTTAAGCAAAACAACTCGAATTTCATTGAAATTTTATAATACGGTCTGAAGTGAGTCTAGAGTCTGAAGGTCTTTAGAAAACATTCCTCTCCATTTCAAAGTATATTATGGGGTGAATAGAATTGAAATAAATAAGTATTTCGATACTTTTGAAAAAATTTCAAAAATCGACTAAAAATCGGATGTTATAGCTCACATTTTTTGTAAAAAAAAAAAAACAACTGTTGAGATTTCATAAAATATTTTAACTAAGCTTTAGACAAAGTATTATATGTCATTTAGGACATGTCATGCCGTTTAAGATGATCATTAACTATTTTATGAATTTTTTAAACATAAAAACTCAAATTTCATTGAAATATCGTAATAGGATCCAAGTTGAGTCCTAGGGTCGGAAGGTCTTTAGAAAACATCCCCCACAACTTCAAAGTATCTTACGGAGTGAAGAGAATGGAAATAAATAAAGTATTTCAATACTTTTGAAGAGATTTCAAAAATCGACAAAAAATCGTGACATATAGCTCACATTTTTTTTTGAAAATAATGCAACAATCAAGATTACATGAAATATTTTAAATGCACATCACTCAAAGTGTTTTATGCCATTTGGGAAATGTTCTGCTAGACAGGAAGCCCATTAGCTATTTTTTATGTATTTTTTAAACAAAACAACTCGAATTTCATGAAAATTTCTTAACAGGGTCCGAATTGAGTTTAGGATTTGAAAGTCTTTAGAAAAATTCTCTCTCAATTTCAAAGTATTTTATGGAGTGATGAGCATTGAAATAAAATAAGTATTTCGATATTTTTGAAAAAATTCCAAAAATCGACAAAAAATCATGAGTTATAGCTCATATTTTTTTTTTATAAAAAATGCAACTATCGAGATTTCATGAAGTACTTTAACTAAACTTTAGCCAAACAATTTTATGCCATTTGGGACTTGTCATGCCATTCAGGATACCCAATAACTATTTTTTATGTATTGTAAGCAAAAAAACTCAAAATTCATTGAAATTTCGTAACAGGGTCCAAATTGAGTCTAAAGTCTGAAAGTCTTTAGAAAACATCCCCCTCAGCTTCAAAGTATCTTACGGAGTGAAGAGAATGGAAATAAAATTAGTATTTCGATACTTTTGAAAAAAATTCAAAAATCGACTAAAAATCGTGAGTTATAATTCACATTTTTTTTGAAAAAAAAAATGCAATGGTTAAGAATTTGCGAAATATTTTAACAACACATTGGCCAAAGTGTTATATATATATCATTTGGGACATGTCCTACCATACAGGATGCCCATTGACTATTTTTTAATGTATTTTTTAAGAAAAACAACTCGAATTTCATTGAAATTCCGTAACAATGTCCAAAGTGATTCTAGGGTCTGAAAGTCGTTAGACAACATTCCCATATACTTCAAAGTATCTTACAAAGTGAAAAGAACGAAATAAAATAAGTATTTCAATACTTTTGAGAAAATTTCAAAAATCGACTAAAAATTGTCAGTTATATCTCGCATTTTTTTGAAAAAAAAATGCCCGGTCAATATTTCGTGAAAAATTTTAACTGCACATTAGTCAAAGTGTTTTATGTCATTTGAGGCATGTCGTACCATACAAGATGTCCATTAACTATTTTTTATGTATTTTTAAGCAACACAACTCGAATTTCATGGAAATTTCGTAACAGGGCCTGAAGTGAGTCTAGGGTCTGAAGGTATTTAGAATACTTCCCTCTCAATTTAAAAGTATCTTATGTAGTGAAAAGAATTGAAATAAAATAAGTATTTTGATGCTTTTGATGCTGTCATGAAATATTTTAACTGAACTTTAGTCAAAGGAAAAGTAATATATGTCATATGGGACATCATGCCTTTGAGGATGCTCAATAACTATTTTTATTTATTTTTTAAGAAGGAAAAGTCAAATTTCATTGAAATTTCGTAGAAGATTCCAAGTTGAGTCAAGGGTTTGAAGGTCTTTGGAAAACACCTCCCTTAACTTCAATGTATCTTACGAAGTGAAGAGAATGTAAACAAAATAAGTATTTCAAAGTTTTTAAAGAAATTTCAAAAATCGACTAAAAATCTTAAGTTATTGCTCAAATTTTTTTTCTTCTTAAAATGTAACGGTCAAGATTTCGTGAAATATTTCTTAAAATGTAACGGTCAAGATTTCGTGAAATATTTTAACTTCACATTAGTCAACATATTTTTTGCCATTTGGGACATGCCCTGCCATACAGGATGCCCTTTAACTATTTTTTTATATATTTTTTAAGCAAAGCAACTAGAATTTCTGGAAATATCGTAACAGAGTCCGAAATGAGTCTAGGGTATGAAGGTCTTTAGAAAGCTTCCCTCTCCATTTCAAAGTATCTTATGTAAAAAAATACAACTGCCGGAATTTCATGAAATATGTTAACTCAACTTTATTAAAACTATTTATTGCCATTTGGGATATCTCCTGCCATTTAGGATGGCCAATAACAATTTTTTATGTTTTTTTATCCAAAAAAACTCACATTTCATTGAAATTTCGTAACAGGGTCTAAATTGAGTCTAGGGTTTGAAGGTCTTTAGAAAACATCACCCTCAATTTCAAATTATCTTACAGAGTGAATAGAATGGAAATAAAATTAGTATTTCGATACTTTTGAAGAAATTTCAAAAATCAACTAAAATTCGTGAATTATAACTTTTTTTAAAAAAAAAATGCAACTGTCGGGATTTCATGAAATATTTTAACTAAACTTTAACCAAAGTATTATATGCCATTTGGGACATGTCATGCCATTTAGGATGCTCATTAACTAATTTTATGTATTTTTTAAGTAAAAAAAAAACTCATTTTCATTGAAATTTCGTAATAGGGTCCAAGTTAAGTATATGGTCTGAAGGTCTTTAGAAAACATACCCCTCAACTTTAAAGTATCATACAGAGTGAAGGGAACGAAAATTAAATAAGTATTTCAAAGATTTTGAAGAAATTTAAAAAATCGACTAAAAATCGTGAGCCTCAAGATTAAGTGAAATATTTTAACTGCACATAAGTCAAAGTGTTTTATGCCATTTGAGTCTTTTGAGACATGTCATGCCAGACTCGATGCCCATTAACCATTTTTTATGTAATTTTTAAATAAAACAACTTGAATTTCATGGAAATTTTGTAACAAGGACCGAACTGAGTCTATGGTCTGTAGGTTTTTAGAAAACTTCCCTCTCAATTTCAAAGTATCTTACGGAGTATAAAGAATTGAAATAAAATAAGTATTTAGAAACTTTCGAACAAAATTCAAAAATCGACTAAAAATCGTGAGTTATAGCTCACATTTTTTGAAGAAAAAAATGCAACGGTTAAGATTTTACGAAATATTTTAACTGCACATTAGCCAAAGTTTTATATGTCATTTGGGACATGTCCTGCCTTACGGGATGCCCTTTAACTATTCTTTATGTATTTTTAAGTAAAACAACTCGAATTTCATTGAAATTTCGTAACAATGTCCAAAGTGAGTCTAGAGTCTGAAGGTCTTTAGAAAACATTCCCCTAAACTTCAAAGTATCTTACGGAGTGAAGAGAATGAAAATAAAATAAGTATTTCATTGTTTTTTAAGAAATTTCAAAAATCGACTAAAAATTACGAGTAAGCTCGATTTTTTTTTTAAAAAAATGCACGGTCAAGATTTCGTGAAATATTTCAACTGCACATTAGTTAAAGTGTTTTATGCCTATTTGGGATCTGTGCCTTACAGGATGCCCATTAACCAATTTTTATGTATTTTTTAAGCAAAACAACTCGAATTTCATGACAATTTGGTAACAGGGTCTAAAGTGAGTCTAGGGTCTAAAGGTATTTAGAATACTTCCCTCTCAATTTCAAAGTATCTTATAGAGTGAAGAAAATTGAAATAAAATAAGTATTTCAAAACTTTTGAAGAAATTTCAAAAATCGACTAAAAATCGTGAGTATATATCACATTTTTTTGTAAAAAAATACAACTGTCGGGATTTCATGAAATATTTTAACTGAACATTAGCCTAAGTATTATAAGCCATTTGGGACATGTCCAGCCATTCATGATGATCATTAACTATTTTTATGTATTTTTCAAGTAAAAAAAGTCAAATTTCATTAAAATTTCGTAACAGGTTCGAAGTCGAGTCTAGGGTTTGAAGGTCTTTAGAAAACATGCCCCTCAACTTCAATATATCATACGTAGTGAAGAGAATGAAAATAAAATAAGTATTTCAAAGCTTTTAAAGATATTTCAAAAAAAGGAATACAAATCGTGAGTTATTGCTCACATTTTAAAAAAAGAAAAAATGCAACGGTCAAGTTTCGTGAAATATTTTAACTGCACAATAGCCAAAGTGTTACATGCGATTTGGGACATGCTTTGCCATACAGGATGCCCATTAACTATTTTTTATGCATTTTTTAAGCAAAACAACTCGAATTTCATTGAAATTTTGTAATAGGTTCCAGAGTGAGTCTAGGGTCTAAAGGTCTTTAGAAAACCTCCCCTAATTTCAAAGTATCTTACAGAGTGAAGAGAATTGAAATAAAATAAGTATTTCTATGTTTTTTAAAAAAATTCAAAAATCGACTAAAAATCGTGAGTTATAGCTCACATTTTTTTGTAAAAAATGCAACTGTGAGGAGTTCATGAACTATTTTAACTGAACTTTAGCCAAAATATTAAATGCGATTTGGGACATGTCCAGCCATTCAGGATGCCCAATAACATTTTTTTATGTATTTTGTAAGCAAAAAAAAAAAACTCAAAGTTCATGGAAAACAGGGTCCAAATTGAGTTTAGAGTCTAAAGGTCTTTAGAAAACATTCCCCTCAAATTCAAAGTATCTTACAAAGTGAAGATAATGGAAATAAAATTAGTATTTCGATGTTTTTGACAAAAATTCAAAAATTGACTAAAAATCGTGAGTTGCTCACATTTTTTTGAAAAAAAAATGTAACTGTCAATATTTCGTGAAAGATTTTAGCTGCACATTTGACAGGACCCGCCCCGATCCCACAGGGACCACAAGGGGACGTGCCCTGCTCCCGTCTGACACCCAATAATTCATACCAATTTTAACCTCAAAACATTTAAAAGCATAAATAACCAAATTAAAGTCATACATAAAATCCGAATTAAACGAATGTCAGACAAGGGATATAATCCAAAATTACAAATTTGCGAGCACGACTCTAAAGTAATCCTGCGGGTACACCGCCCAGCAGGGGTTCAGGTACGCAGAAGTAGATCTATGCCTCAGCCTCTGGCTCCTCCTCTACCTCAGTTTCCCGACCTGGAGGGGTTATCAAACAGTAAGGGTGAGTGGACCGAAACACAAGTTTATGAAATCGTTTGATAAGTAAAACATATAATTTACCCCTCCGTTTTCCAAATATGCGTGCACCATAATTCCAAAATCATAAACCATAGAATATGAACCATAAGGCATATAGCAAAACCATAACCATAATTTTAGTTGCTGCACTATACACTCCAATCCCGACATCCCTGATGTCTGACGTCCCTGACGTCCAATAGGTCACAATCACAAGGCTACGCGTGCCACTCGGGTCTCAATTTCCGAGTTCAATCCCCGAACCCCGTTCGGGTACAGCATCCCCGATGCTTAGCGTCATAGACGCTGGACGTACTAGACGTCCGTGACCTCTCCGGGGTACCTCATCCGGAGGAGACAATATAATATGGAAGGATCTATACAGTGCAGTAACAAATACATTTTATTGATATCCACATGCAAACATATATATACATAGATAGAATCCGAACCAATCATTCAGTTTCATCGGACGGGTCTCAAGCCCAAATACCGTGAAACGTGCCATAACCATATTTTCCATATCATCAAAACCATCATTGTTTTAGCATGTGAATAAGTATAATAAAACCAGAAAACATTTATGCACACAAGGGTTTAAGAAAATGGCCCACTCACAGTACAATCCTGCTAGAAACCGAACGTATACCCTCGTCCTGGTACAAATGTACAATCCCTGTCAAATCCAAGTATTCGTAAAGGTCAAATTAAACCCCCAACATTCAACCATGAAAGCCTAGGTCGAAACCGACCCGGGAAAGCCGCCCGAACGCGCTTCCCAAGGCAATAAACCTTATTTTGACCAACTTAATGATCTCCGATCGACCCGAAACCACCGCCATTGGATCCGGATCGTCGAAACCTAAAGAATGGTGGTGGTCCCACCAGAAACACTGTTCACACGCGCCCCCACGCGCCGGTCAACGTGGCGGTCAACGCAGGAACAGTTCCTGCTGACGTCATCGCTGACGTCACTGCTGACGTCAGCATGACGTCATGCTGACGTCATCTGACAGCTGTCAGGTCTGACGTGTCAGACTCTGACAGGTGCCACGTGTCAACATCCAATTGGTCCACCTCACTGATCTGTCAGACCACGTGTCAGATCTGACATGTGCCACGTGTCAGCACGGCACTGGTCCACGTCACTGACATGTCAGTGACACGTGGCAGTCCCTGACTGGTCCACGTCACTGACATGTCAGTGCTGACTGTGCACTGACATGTGACACGTGTCGGCTCACGGTTGGTCCACGTCACCTGACAGTCTGACAGGGTGCCACGTCATCACCTCTGTCCTCAGACGGGTTGACCCGTATCTCTGCAACTTGGGTCGAACAGACCCGCGATCACGACCCGGTCACCATTTCTTCTACACCCAACCATTTTCACTCTGGTTTGTTCCTAGATGTTCGTCTTATACCCAGGAACAGTTCTAGCTAATTAAAATCAATAAACAAGGGCTGAAACAAAGACTTACCTCGATGAACAGACCCGGGTTCCCGTCGCCGTTTGCACTCCGTTCAGGCTACCTCCGGTCGTGAACTCAAGCCCAGAAGGTTCCTATAAGTCCCTAGAGTCGATTAGGATTAATAGGAAACAAAACTAAACGTGGGAATTCGAGTTACCAAAATCTGAGTTTTAGAAACCGTTTCGGGTTTTCCGGTTTTCCCCCCACGCCGCCGTCCTCCGCCGTGCTCACTGCCACCGTTCAGCCTTGCCGGCAAGTCCCCAATACACAGACACAGAGAGTGGATGGTTTGCTGGAAAGGTTGGATCGAAATGGCAGAATGTGCTCTGCGGGTATGAATTATAAAGAAATGGAGGGAAGGAAATGGATGGCTCAGATTGAATCTCCAGATTAGATCAAGGGCTGAGATCTGATCTGGGGTTTTCAATCCAAAGGCTGACATTTAAAGCTGGTTCAAATGTTTAATTAATCCAATAGTGGATCTGATCCAATCTAGCCAATGGGTGAGTGACACTTGTCACTCCCCAGGTGTCCTTCAATCAGAATTTCTGAATATAATATTCGACACGAAAACCGAGACACGAACTTCCCGAATTCACGTTTCTGACCATAACTTCCTCGTACGAAGTCCGATTTCGGCGTGCCGCCTGTCTACGGACTCAGGACGTCGAGGCCTACCCAACGGTCCTTGAGTCAACTGAAAATTAGTTGTCAAAAGAAAAGTCAACATTTTCCCCCGAGAGTCCAAATTACGGTAATGCCCCTGAACTTCCGATAGCCATAACTTTTTCCCTGATCGTCCGAAATGGACGTGCCACCTGTCTATGAACTCGTGACGTCCCGAACTACGTCACGGTCATAGGTCAAAGTCCATTTAGTTCCTCAATCAAAAAGTCAACAATTTGACCATACCATTCACAGGGGTAAAATCGTCAATTCACACAAAAAATTACAATATGGAAATCCTCGAATTTCCGGGGTGTTACAACCTTCCCCCCTTAAGAAATTTCGTCCCGAAATTTCAAAGAAACAAATGAGGAAATTGTTCTCGCATCTGAGCCTCAGGCTCCCATGTGGCTTCTTCCACATCCTGGTTTCTCCAGAGAATTTTCACGAGAGGGATCGTCTTTCGACGTAGTACCTTGTCCTTCCGATCCAAGATCTGTACTGGTTGTTCTTCAAAGCTCAAATCCTCCCGTAGTTCGACAGGTTGTTCCCTAAGTACATGAGAAGCATCACGTACGTACATCCGCAACATCGATACGTGGAAAACATCGTGAACTCTTGATAGTTCTGGGGGTAGTGCCAATCTGTATGCAACTCTGCCAATTCTCTCCACGATTTCATAAGGTCCGATAAAACGCGGACTCAGTTTCCCCCGTCGGCCAAAACGGATAATCCCCCTCCACGGAGACAACTTCAGGAAGACAAAATCTCCCACTTCAAACTCCAAGTCTCGAATCCGTCGGTCGGCATAACTCTTCTGGCGATCCTGTGCCACCTTCAATCTTTCCTTGATCACGCGAACAGTTTCCATGGTTAAGTCCATTACCTCCGGCCCTACAGCCGCTCGCTCCCCTACCTCCGTCCAGCAGATAGGTGTCCTGCACTGTCGGCCATACAGTGCCTCATAAGGTGCCATCCCGATGCTTGCCTGATAGCTGTTGTTGTAAGCGAATTCCATCAATGGCAAATGAGTATCCCAAGAGTCTTGAAACTGTAGTACACATGACCTCATCATGTCCTCCAGGGTTTGAATGGTTCTCTCAGACTGTCCATCGGTCTGTGGATGGAAAGCAGTACTGAAACGTAGGTTTGTTCCCAAAGTAGCTTGCAAACTCCGCCAGAACCTGGAAGTGAAACGCGGATCACGATCGGACACGATTGATTCCGGCGTACCATGAAGTCGTATGATTTCCTTCACAAACAGCTGAGCCAGTCGGTTAGGTTTATAGGTTTCCAGAACTGGCAGAAAATGGGCTGATTTGGTTAACCGATCCACGATCACCCATACTCCGTCCACTCCACTCTGAGTCCTCGGTAATTTAAAGACGAAGTCCATGGTGATGTGATCCCACTTCCACTCAGGAATCGGAAGTGGCTGCATAGCCCCATACGGTCTCTGCCGTTCCGCCTTAACCTGCTGACAGGTTAAGCATTTGCTCACGAACTCAGCAATATCCTTCTTCATTCCTGGCCACCAATAATGGTTCCGGAGGGTACGGTACATCTTTGTACCTCCCGGATGCATAGCATAGGCCGAACTGTGGGCCTCTTCAAGTATCTCGGCCCGTAACTCTGCCACTGCAGGTACGCACAAACGGCCCAATTTCACCAGTGCTCCATCGTCCCGGATGGTAAAATCCTGTCTCCCATCCGCATCGACCTCAATTCTGTAAATACAGAGTATCGGATCCTGCAGTTGTGCTTCAATGATCCGATCAATCAGTACCGGTCGCACATGGAAGCTGGCCAACAAAGCTCCATGCTCGTCAGTACCCAAAATAACTCCCGCCTTCCGGAGTTCCACCAGCAAGGGAAGATACACCACCCCAAGGTGTGCAATAGTTCCTGCTGATTTCCTGCTGAGTGCATCCGCCACCACATTGGCCTTACCCGGATGGTACTCGATCGTACAGTCATAGTCCTTCAGTAGCTCCAACCATCTCCGTTGTCTCATGTTGAGCTCCTTCTGAGTGAATAAATATTTAAGACTCTGGTGGTCGGTGTATATTCGACACGTTGCGCCGAACAGATAATGTCTCCAGATCTTGAGAGCATGAACCACCGCTGCCAACTCCAAATCATGGGTAGGGTAGTTCAACTCATGGGTCTTCAGCTGCCGGGATGCATAGGCGATAACCTTGCCAGTTTGCATCAACACGCAGCCTAGACCTTGCAGCGATGCATCACTGAAGACCACAAACTCTCCACTGTCATCCGGCAATGCAAGGACAGGTGCAGTGGTCAATCGATCTTTCAACTCTTGAAAGCTCCGATCGCACTGCTCGTCCCAGATAAACTTTACTCCCTTTCGAGTCAAACGAGTCAATGGTGCAGCAATTTTGGAGAAACCCTCCACGAATCTCCGGTAGTAACCTGCCAATCCGACGAAACTCCGCACCTCGGTCACTGTTGTCGGTTTAGCCCAGTTGGTCACCGCTTCTGTTTTCTGGGGATCCACGCAAATCCCATCCGTCGATATCACGTGTCCCAGAAAACCAATACTGCTCAGCCAAAACTGACACTTGCTCAGCTTGGCATACAATTGTTCTTGTCTCAGTTTCTCCAAGACCAGCCGTAGATGTTCTTCATGTGCACGGGCACTCCTCGAGTATACCAAAATATCATCGATGAACACAATCACGAACTTATCCAGGTAGGGTCGGAAGACCCGGTTCATCAGATCCATGAATGCTGCTGGAGCATTCGTCAAACCAAATGGCATAACAAGGAACTCGTAGTGCCCGTAACGGGTTCGAAAAGCAGTTTTCGGAATATCCTCCTCCGAAATCCTCAGTTGGTGATACCCAGATCGCAAATCAATTTTCGAGAAGCACTGAGCTCCCCGCAACTGGTCGAAAAGGTCATCAATCCTGGGTAGAGGATACTGGTTCCTCAATGTCACCTTGTTGAGTTGTCGATAATCAATACATAAACGGAGACTTCCTTCCTTCTTCTTCACGAACAACACCGGTGCTCCCCACGGTGAAGTGCTCGGTCGGACATACCCCAAATCTACCAACTCCTGCAATTGAGTCTTGAGTTCCCGTAACTCGGCCGGCGCCATCCGGTATGGTGCCTGGGATATAGGTCGGGTACCCGGGAGTAGTTCAATAGTAAACTCAATCTCCCGCGATGGTGGCAATCCAGGTAAGTCTTCCGGGAATACGTCCGGAAACTCACAGACCACCGGTATTTCGTCGATAACCGGAGTATCGACCCGTTCCGACACGACATGCGCCAGATAACCCTGGCATCCCTTCCGTAGAAGTTTGGTAGCAGTAAGTGACGAAATCACTTCAGGAGGCGAACCATCACGTTCCCCCTGAAAGATAACTTCCGGCAAACCCGGGCTCCGCAAAATTACTTGCTTGCTACAGCAGTCGATGAGCGATCCGTGCTCCGACAGCCAATCCATCCCTAGGATTATATCGAAGTCGTGGATATCCAGAATAATTAAGTCTGCTGGTAAATCCACATCCTCAATTCTTACCGGGCACCTCCGAATCACCTGATTCACAAGGTACACGGTACCCATCGGGGTGCCAACACCCATTTCGCAATCTAAGGCTGATACCACACAATCAAGCAAACCAGCACAACTCCTCGAAATAAAAGAATGTGTAGCCCCCGCATCCATTAATACACGTACAAGAAAATTAAGGATATGTAGTGTACCTGTGACCACGCCTGGAGCAGTCCTCGCCTGCTGCTGGGTCATTGCAAACACTTGGGCCCTCGGCCCTCCGTTCCGTCCGCGCCCGCGCGCGCCACGTCCAGCACCACGGTCACCTCCCTGACCGCGACCTCCGTTAGTGTGGGACGCCGTGCTCTGCACCACACTCGAGCCCCCAGCGTCGTTGTTTTTGGACAACTGCGGACAATCGCAGGCATAGTGGCCTTCCTCTCCGCAAGCAAAGCAAGTTACTGGCCTTGGCCTGCCCGAATGCCCACCAGATGCACCACTCCAAGATGAGTGCTGCCCAGAGTTGTGTCCAGATCCTCTGCCCTGAGAGCCTCCACGTCGACCCGACCAGCCACGACCCTTGAAGGATGAGGGTGCTCCTCTGTAGCTCCCTCCCCTGTTGTTCTTCCGGCCTGATGGCCCATGGTGTGGGCGATCCTGACGTCGCCCCTCCCCCGAAGGTTGTCGTGATTGGTGTGCCGCCAGACTGGCCTCGACACGCACCGCTGCGTCGACCATATCCCTCAGAGAAGCATGAGTGGTAGCAGTCACACTGGCCCGGATCTCCCCTCGGAGTCCAAGCTCAAACCGCTGGCATTTGTCCTCCTCCGTGCTTACGAATGAGGCAGCGAACCGGGAAAGTCTCCCGAAAGTTTGCTCGTAGTCTGAAACAGACATGTCACCCTGCTCCAGCCGCAGGAATTCCGCCTCCCGCGCCGCGCGAAAAGATCGCGGGTAGTACTGGTCCAGAAACCTGGAACGAAAAGCTTCCCAGGTAGTGGTATGGACAGACCACCCGGACATTTCGAGTCCATGCCACCACTGGTAGGCTCCTCCCTCCAGTAAGAAGGCCGCCAGAGTCACTCGTTCGCCCGGAGGGCAGTGCATCACCGAGAAGATCCTCTCCCACTTGGTGATCCAGTCGTGAGCATCCTCGGGGTTTGATCCCCCGCAGAAAGGAGTGGCTCCCAAACGTTGAGCCCTTTCGATGCTCGCGCATTCCATCTCTCTTTCTAGATCCTCGTCCGTTCGAGTATGCGGAATTCTCCTAGGAGGCATAACCAACTGTCAAGAGGCATAGATCAGAAAACAATATTCTTAAAAGTCGAAAAGTAACTAGTACTAATCGCTAGTCTAGCATGCAGACCAATACCCTAGTACTGACCACAACCTAGTGCTCTGATACCAAGCTGACAGGACCCGCCCCGATCCCACAGGGACCACAAGGGGACGTGCCCTGCTCCCGTCTGACACCCAATAATTCATACCAATTTTAACCTCAAAACATTTAAAAGCATAAATAACCAAATTAAAGTCATACATAAAATCCGAATTAAACGAATGTCAGACAAGGGATATAATCCAAAATTACAAATTTGCGAGCACGACTCTAAAGTAATCCTGCGGGTACACCGCCCAGCAGGGGTTCAGGTACGCAGAAGTAGATCTATGCCTCAGCCTCTGGCTCCTCCTCTACCTCAGTTTCCCGACCTGGAGGGGTTATCAAACAGTAAGGGTGAGTGGACCGAAACACAAGTTTATGAAATCGTTTGATAAGTAAAACATATAATTTACCCCTCCGTTTTCCAAATATGCGTGCACCATAATTCCAAAATCATAAACCATAGAATATGAACCATAAGGCATATAGCAAAACCATAACCATAATTTTAGTTGCTGCACTATACACTCCAATCCCGACATCCCTGATGTCTGACGTCCCTGACGTCCAATAGGTCACAATCACAAGGCTACGCGTGCCACTCGGGTCTCAATTTCCGAGTTCAATCCCCGAACCCCGTTCGGGTACAGCATCCCCGATGCTTAGCGTCATAGACGCTGGACGTACTAGACGTCCGTGACCTCTCCGGGGTACCTCATCCGGAGGAGACAATATAATATGGAAGGATCTATACAGTGCAGTAACAAATACATTTTATTGATATCCACATGCAAACATATATATACATAGATAGAATCCGAACCAATCATTCAGTTTCATCGGACGGGTCTCAAGCCCAAATACCGTGAAACGTGCCATAACCATATTTTCCATATCATCAAAACCATCATTGTTTTAGCATGTGAATAAGTATAATAAAACCAGAAAACATTTATGCACACAAGGGTTTAAGAAAATGGCCCACTCACAGTACAATCCTGCTAGAAACCGAACGTATACCCTCGTCCTGGTACAAATGTACAATCCCTGTCAAATCCAAGTATTCGTAAAGGTCAAATTAAACCCCCAACATTCAACCATGAAAGCCTAGGTCGAAACCGACCCGGGAAAGCCGCCCGAACGCGCTTCCCAAGGCAATAAACCTTATTTTGACCAACTTAATGATCTCCGATCGACCCGAAACCACCGCCATTGGATCCGGATCGTCGAAACCTAAAGAATGGTGGTGGTCCCACCAGAAACACTGTTCACACGCGCCCCCACGCGCCGGTCAACGTGGCGGTCAACGCAGGAACAGTTCCTGCTGACGTCATCGCTGACGTCACTGCTGACGTCAGCATGACGTCATGCTGACGTCATCTGACAGCTGTCAGGTCTGACGTGTCAGACTCTGACAGGTGCCACGTGTCAACATCCAATTGGTCCACCTCACTGATCTGTCAGACCACGTGTCAGATCTGACATGTGCCACGTGTCAGCACGGCACTGGTCCACGTCACTGACATGTCAGTGACACGTGGCAGTCCCTGACTGGTCCACGTCACTGACATGTCAGTGCTGACTGTGCACTGACATGTGACACGTGTCGGCTCACGGTTGGTCCACGTCACCTGACAGTCTGACAGGGTGCCACGTCATCACCTCTGTCCTCAGACGGGTTGACCCGTATCTCTGCAACTTGGGTCGAACAGACCCGCGATCACGACCCGGTCACCATTTCTTCTACACCCAACCATTTTCACTCTGGTTTGTTCCTAGATGTTCGTCTTATACCCAGGAACAGTTCTAGCTAATTAAAATCAATAAACAAGGGCTGAAACAAAGACTTACCTCGATGAACAGACCCGGGTTCCCGTCGCCGTTTGCACTCCGTTCAGGCTACCTCCGGTCGTGAACTCAAGCCCAGAAGGTTCCTATAAGTCCCTAGAGTCGATTAGGATTAATAGGAAACAAAACTAAACGTGGGAATTCGAGTTACCAAAATCTGAGTTTTAGAAACCGTTTCGGGTTTTCCGGTTTTCCCCCCACGCCGCCGTCCTCCGCCGTGCTCACTGCCACCGTTCAGCCTTGCCGGCAAGTCCCCAATACACAGACACAGAGAGTGGATGGTTTGCTGGAAAGGTTGGATCGAAATGGCAGAATGTGCTCTGCGGGTATGAATTATAAAGAAATGGAGGGAAGGAAATGGATGGCTCAGATTGAATCTCCAGATTAGATCAAGGGCTGAGATCTGATCTGGGGTTTTCAATCCAAAGGCTGACATTTAAAGCTGGTTCAAATGTTTAATTAATCCAATAGTGGATCTGATCCAATCTAGCCAATGGGTGAGTGACACTTGTCACTCCCCAGGTGTCCTTCAATCAGAATTTCTGAATATAATATTCGACACGAAAACCGAGACACGAACTTCCCGAATTCACGTTTCTGACCATAACTTCCTCGTACGAAGTCCGATTTCGGCGTGCCGCCTGTCTACGGACTCAGGACGTCGAGGCCTACCCAACGGTCCTTGAGTCAACTGAAAATTAGTTGTCAAAAGAAAAGTCAACATTTTCCCCCGAGAGTCCAAATTACGGTAATGCCCCTGAACTTCCGATAGCCATAACTTTTTCCCTGATCGTCCGAAATGGACGTGCCACCTGTCTATGAACTCGTGACGTCCCGAACTACGTCACGGTCATAGGTCAAAGTCCATTTAGTTCCTCAATCAAAAAGTCAACAATTTGACCATACCATTCACAGGGGTAAAATCGTCAATTCACACAAAAAATTACAATATGGAAATCCTCGAATTTCCGGGGTGTTACACATTAGCTGAAGTGTTAGAAGGCATTTGGGAACTATCCTGCTATACCGGATGCCCATTAACTTTTTTTAATGTATTCTTTAAGCAAAAAAACTCAAATTTCATTAAAATTTCGTAACAGGGTCCAAATTGAGTCAAGGGTCTGAAGGTCTTTAGAAAATGTCCCCTTCACCTTCTAATTATCTTACAGAGTGAAAATAATAGAAATAAAATAAGTATTTTGATGCTTCTGAATAAATTTCAAAAATTGACTAAAAATCATGAGTTATAACTCACATTTTTTGTAAAAAAATGCAACTGTCGTGATTTCATGAAATATTTTAACTGAACTTTAGACAAAGTATTATATGTCATTTGGGATATGTCTTGCCATTAAGGAAGCCCAATAACAATTTTTTATGAATTTTTTAAGTAAGAAAACTCAAATTTCATTGAAATTTTGTAATAGTGTCCAAATTGAGTCTACGGTTTGAAGGTTCTTAGAAAACATCCCCATAAACTTCAAAGTATGTTACACAGTGAAGAGAATGAAAATAAAATTAGTATTTCAATGCTTTAGTAGAAATTTTAAAAATCGACTAAAAATCGCAAGTTAGCTCACAATTTTTTGAAAAAATGCAACGGTCAACATTTCGTGAAATATTTAAACTGTACATTAGACAAAGTGTTATATGCCATTTGGGATATGTCTTGCCATACAGGATGCCCATTAAACATTTGTTATGTATTTTTTAAGCAAAACAACTCGAATTTCATTGAAATTTCGTAATAGGGTCCGAAGTGAGTCTAGGGTTCGAAAGACTCTAGAAAACATTCCCCTCAACTGCAAAGTATCTTACATAATGAAGAGAATGAGAATAAAATAAGTATTTCGATACTTTTTAAGAAATTTTAAAATTGACTAAAATCGTGAGTTATAACTTACATTTTTTTGAAAAAAAATGCAACAGTAAAGATTTCGTGAAATATTTTAACTGCACATTAGTCAAAGTGTTATATACCATTTGGGACATATCATGTCATACAAGATGCCCACTAACTATTTTTTATGTATTTTTTACGCAAAACAACTCGAATTTCATTGAAATTTCGTAACAGGGTCCGAAGTGAGCATAGAGTCTGAAGGTTTTTACAGGGTCTGAAATGACTTTAGGGTCCAAAGGCCCTTAGAAAATATCCTCCTCAACTTCAAAGTATCTTACAGAGTGAAAAGAATGAAAATAAAATAAGTATTTTGATATTTTTTAAGAAATTCAAAAATCAACTCAAAATTGTGAGTTCTAGCTCACATTTGTTATAAAAAAAAAATGTAACTGTTGAGATTTCGTGAAATATTTTAAGTGCACATTAGCCAAAGTGCTATATTCCACTTGGAACATGTCCTGTCATTCATGATGCCTATTTATTTATTTTATGTATTTTTTTAAGTAATAAAACTCGGATTTCATCCAAATTTTGTAACAATATCCGAACTGACTCTAGGGTCCAAAGGTTCTTAGAAAACATCCATCTCAAATTCAAAGTACCTTACGGAGTGAGTAGAATGCAAATAAAACAAATATATCGATACTTTTGAAAAAAATTCAAAAACCAAATAAAAATACTCAGTATAGCTCACATTTTTTGTAAAAAAATGCAACTGACGAGATTTCTTGAAATATTCTAATTGCACATTAGCAGAAGTATTAAATACCATTTGGGACAGGTCCTACCATACAGGATGCATGATACCCATTAATTATTTTTTATGTATTTTGTAAGCAAATAAACTCAAATTTCACGGAAATTTTGTAACACGATCCAAAGCGAGTCTAGGGTCTGAAATTCATTAGAAAATTTCCCCCTCAACTTTAAAGTATCTTACAGAGTGATGATAATAGAAATAAAATAAGTATTTCGATGCTTTAAAAAAATTCAAAAATCGACTAAAAATTGTGAGTGGCTCACTTTTTTTTTTTTGTTAAAAATGTAACTATCAGGAGTTCGTGAAATATTTTAACTTCACATTAGCCAAAGTATTATATGCCATTTGGGAGATGTCCTACCATTCATGTTGCCCAATAACTACTTTTTGTGTATTTTTTAAGCGGAAAAACTCGAATTTCTTTAAAATCTCATAATAGGGTCCAAAGTTAGTCTAGGATCCGAAGGTTTTTAGAAAACATTCCCCTCAACTTCAAAATATCTTACGGAATGAAGATAATGGAACTAAAATAAGTATTTCAATGCTTTTGAAAAAAATTCAAAAATCGAATAAAAATCATGAGTTATAATAGCTCACATTTTTTTACAGAGATTTCATGAAATATTTTAACTGCACATTAGCAAAAGTATTATATACCATTGGAGACATGTCATGTGATACAGGATGTCCATTTACAATTTTTATGTATATTTTAAGCAAAAAAACTCGAATTTCATTGAAATTTCGTAACAATGTCTGAAGGTCCTTAGATAACATCCCCCTCAACTTCAAAGTATATTACGAAGTGAAGAGAAATGAAATAAAATAAATATTTTGATACTTTTAAAGAAATTTCAAAAATCGACTAAATATTCAACTGCCGAGATTTCAGGAAATATTTTAATTGAACATTAGCCAAAGTATTATATGCCATTCAGAACATGTCCTATCATTCAGGGTGACCATTTACTATTTTTTTAGGAAAAAAAACTTGAATTTCATTGAAATTTCATAACAAGGTCCGAAGTGAGTTTAGGATCTGAAAGTCTTTAAAAAACTTCCCCCTCAAAATTGAAATATCTTACGAAGTGAAGAGAATAGAACTAAAATAAATATTTCGATATTTTTGATGAAATTTCAAAAATCGAATAAAAATCGTGAGTACAACTCACATGTAAAGAATCCAAATGTCAAGATTTCGTGAAATATTTTAACTGCACAATAGCCAAAGTATAATCCATTGGGGACATGTCCAGCGATTCAAAATGCCCATTTACTATTTTTTATGTTTTTTCTAGCAAATATACTCAAATTTCATTGAAATTTTGTAATAAGGTCCGAAGTGACTCTAAGGTCTGAAGGTCCTTAGGAAACATCAACCTCAACTTCAAAGTATCATATGGAGTGAAGAGAATGAAAATAAAATAAGTATTTCGATACTTTTGAAGAAATTTAAAAAATCGACGAAAAATCGTGAGTTAATACTAAAAATGCAACTGTTGGGATTTCGTGAAATATTTTCAACATGTCATACCATTCAGGATGCCAATTAACTATTTTTTTTTATATATTTTGTAGGAAAAAAATCGAATTTGATTGAAATTTTGTAACAGGTCTTAAGAAAACATTCCCCTCAATTTCAAAGCATTTTACATAGTGAGTAAAATGAAAATAAAATAAGTATATCGATGTTTTTGAAAAAATTTTAAAAATCGACTAAAAATGGTGAGTTATAACTCACATTTTTTGTTAAAAATGTAACTGTCGAGATTTTGTGAAATATTTTAACAGCATATTACCCAAATTATTAAATACAATTTGGAACATGTCTTGCCATTCAAAATGCCTATTAACTCTTTTTATGTATTTTTTAAGCACCAAAAACCTCAAATTTCATTGAAATTTCGTAATAGGGTCCAAATTGAGTTTATGGTATAAAGATCTTTAGAAAACATCCCTCTTAACTTCAAGGTATCTTACGGAGTGAAGAGAACGGAAACAAAATAAATATTTTAATACTTTTGAAAAAATTTCAAAATTCGACTAAAAATCGGGAGTTAGCACACATTTTTTTTTTTTATAAAAAATGTAACGGTCAGGATTTTGTGAAATATATTAACTACACATTAGCCAAGGTATTAAATGCCAATTGGGACATATCCTGTCATTTAAGATGCTCATTAACTATTTTTACGCATTTTTTAAGTAAAAGAACTCAAATTTCATTGAAATTTCGTAACGAGTGCGAAATGCGTCTAGAGTTTAATGGTTTTTAGAAAACATCTCTCTCAGTTTCAAAGTATCTTACGGTGTAAAGAGAATGAAAATAAAAATTTTATTTCGATGATTTTGAAAAAATTTCAAAAATTGACTAAAAATCGCTAGTGCTCACATTTTTTGTAAAAAATGCAAGGGTCGATATTTTGTGAAATATTTTAACTGCACATTAGCCAAAGTATTATAAGCCTTTTGGGATATGTCCCGCCATTCAGGATGCTCATTTACTATTTTTTATGTAGTTTTTTAGCCAAAACCCCCGAATTTTATTGAAATTTCGTAATAAGGTCCGTAGTGACTCTAGGGTCCGAAGGTCCTTAGAAAATATCTCTCTCAACTTCAAAGTATCTTACAGAGTGAAGATAATGAAAATAAAATAAGTTTTTCGATACTTTTGAAGAAATTTCAAAAATCAACTAAAAATCGTAAGTATTAGCTCACAGTTTTTTTGTGAAAAATGCAACTGTCGGGATTTCTAAAATATTTTCATTGCACATTAACCAAAGTATTAAATACCATTTGTGACATGTTTTGCCTTACAGGATGCCTATTAACTATTTCTCGTGTATTTTTAAAGCAAAAACACTCGAATTTCATTGAAATTTTGTAAATGGGTACAAATCGAGTCTAGAGTCTAAAGGTCTTTAGAGAGCATCCCCCTAAACTTCGAAATATTTTACGGAGTGAAGAGAATGGAAATAAAATTAGTATTTTGATACTTTTTGAAGAAATTTTGAAAATCAACTAAAAATCGTGAGTTATAACTCACATTATTTTGTAAAAAATGTAATGGCTGAGGTTTCGTAAAATATTTTAACTACGCATTAGTCTAAGTATTATATGCCAGTTGGGACATATCCTGCCATGCATAATGCCCATTAATTTTTTTTATGTATTTTTTAATCAAAAAAACTCAAATTTCATTGAAATTACGTAACAAGGTCCAAATTGAGGTCAGGGTTTGAAGGTTTTTAAAAAACATCCCTCTCAACTTCAAAGTATCTTACGAAATGAATAGAATGAAAATAAAATTAGTATTTCGATAATTTTGAAGAAATTTAAAAAATCGACTAAAAATCGTGAGTTATAACTCAAAATTTTTTTTGTAAAAAATGCAACTATCGAGATTTCATTGAAATATTTTAACTGCCGATTAGCCAAAGTATTAATGTGAGAAATTGAAAGTTAGAGATTTTCGATACATCAGCGGTTCAACATCGACTATTAAACATTGGTTGTTAAACATCTTTAAAATAAATTGAAAAATATTAAATACATCAATTATTAAAGGAGAGATGAGTTAATGTGAGAAATTGAAAGTCGATGGGTGATATTAAATGGAATGGTTGTAGGCAGGTGATGTTGATAAAAACATGGAGATGTTTAACAACCAATGTATTGAAGATCTTTCACTTTATCTGCTGTTTAAATTGTATCTTGCAGCTTCAAAAAACATAAAAGACAATGGGGTTCCTGCATTACTGAAACACTTGTTAAGTGTTATCAAATTATGACTCAAGTTAACTAGTTAAGACTCTACTTGAACTAAACTTGATCTAATTTTGTTTGAAAGGAGATAAAACATGTAGCCGGAATAACTCACCACTTCATACATTATCTTGAATTATATGTAACGATTTCATACAATATCTTAATTGAATTATATATAATGATTAATAATTCAGGTTAAGTATCTCTATCAAAATTGTAGTAGTCTACTTTATAGATAATAGATATTTAAACTGAATTTGACGAACAATCAGTTGCAATATTAGTGTTACGAGTGTCGACTAGAAATGGGGCATGGTCAAGTGGTAAGGAAATTCGTAGATTTGAAATAAACCACACAATAGATCAATCGTAACCAAATGAATGAACATTCCTCCGTAGGACCTTCCCCTTCGCTGTGTATATACAAGAACTTGTCCGGCCAAACATTAACCTAGCAAACAAGATACTTTCCAACCGCAAGTTGATGTTCCATGTGCAAATTCAAGAACAGAAGAGTCTTGAAAATAGGTAGCTATGACAACCCTGGACAACATCAAGCAAAGCAACAGTTTGACATGCTTCCTCAACCGCCCGGTCCTTCCATTGATTCAGTATAGCTTCAGCCACAGGAGCAATCTGATGCTGCATTACAGCAGCACCAAGAGGACCTACCAAATTGAGCCTTGTCGCCGCAGAAATAACATCCCTCATTGTAATAAACAAGTAAGCTCTCTGAGCAGCAGTGCAATCCAACCCAAGAAGCCCACATATAACACCAAAAATAGGAGCATGGTGAAAAGAAACAGCACCGGAGCTTAAAGAAGCTTCCCTCATAGATTTAAGAGCCGGTATTTCTGAATACACAGACGCGGCCACTCTCATCAGAGCCGACCCTTGAGCAATCGATGCCTTTCTGCTGATTTCATTCGTCAGCATTGCATCCAAAATTTTGTCAAGCTTTTTCCGGGTCTCCAAATCAGGTGATACTGTTGAGGAGTACACAAAGGGAAGGAGTAAGCTCGCGGTGTTCTCCAACAGGTGGATGACATAAGTTTGGAGATCTTCGGGGGAAGAGACTATGCGAGCTTGGATTGCAGCCTCGAGACCAAAAGAATGAGCAAAACCGCCTGTTGGGAGGATGGAATCGAGGAGCTGCCATTGGCTCCACTGTAAGAAAGACTCTGATGGAGCACGCTTCTTGTTTTCTCTGATTATGTCCATATCCATAGGACGAACAAAGCCAACTGCTGGGAGCTCAGAATCGGGCCGTTGCCACTCAGTCTGATGTTCAAGTGAGTCTGATGAAGGTCGTTTCTTGGTTTCTTTGGTTATGTCCATAGCATCCTCCATTGGGAAAAAATGAAACTACTCTGCCTGATACACTATCAGCTGTCAAGCTTAGAATTAGAAATTGTGTATCTTTCTTTGCCTGGACATCAATTGGAACAAGTAAAGCTTATACACAAATGAATGTGAATTTCAATTCGTTACAAACAACATAATCATAGACATTCATGGCTACTTTAGCTAAGGGGATTGTATTGGATTTGATAATTCGTCAAACTCAACGTTGTTGAAGGTAGGAGTGAATGTTTTTTCATTGTAAGAAGATTAGAATGGATTAGATATGGCAGAGAACTTACGCAATACAATCCATGGTAGGATTTGAAGAAGTTCCCTTCCATGTCTAATACCTTCGTCCTTACAATGAAAAAACGTCCATTTCTACTTTCAAAATACCTTAAATTTGATGAGTTATCAAATCCTATACAATCTCACCCACCAAACATGACCATTATGTTTGTCATTTTTCAAAATCAACGCTATAATTACCAAATGTAGCTGATCAGTGACCAACAAAGAACTCAGAAACACCTTCTTTTCAATATAATCTAATTATGATTCGGGTGAAATGGTATTGTATATAATCTCTAGTGGAGAAAACATTTGAATATTTGTGTATATGGTAATTGTTTCAACATATATAAGCAATTTTAGCTTCAAGGGAAATGTACATAAATGAAAAGAGATAATGAATTTTTCTCTACTACATACATACTCTGCTGCCTTCCAATTTCCGATCTTTTCAGTTATCACTCATACTCCCAAAATTTGCCACTGCAAAAAGCTTATATAAATGGAAAGACTTCAGAAATAAATAAATAATAAATAAAAAGAAGAAGATTTACCAGATCCTCCATTTTCAGCTGGAAGTTTCAGGTTTCACCATTTTCAAGACCAACTTACTCCTTAGAGAGAGATCGAGACTGGCCCAGAAGTGAAAAATTCAATCTTGGAAGTAATTGGGTTTTTCTGGTTGACTCAGATGACCATGTAAAAAAATGGAAACCCAGAGAAACATCGTACTGTGTTGTTTTGTCTTGGCAAAATTAGGATGATAAAACTATTTCGGTTGTGTTGGCTGAATAAAGAAGACCCAGAAAGAATGAGGGAAAATACTGAGACCCCTGGGCGTAGGCGGGATGGCAGGGGACTTACCTGGCTATGCAGAAATGCCTCTGGATATCAAACAAAAATACTAAGAAACATCTCGGGAGAAGGAATAAAGCGAAGAGAAAGAAACAGACAAAATCGTCCGTGGGAAAATAAAGAACAGAGAAATTTTTTCTCCCAGGCCCAAAATAAACAACACAAAGAAAACTTTTCTCCCAGGCCCAGCAAGCAAACAGACAGACCAAAATTAGGTTATTTTTCTCATCACCGCATGATATACACTTGGATGACAATTTCCGGTTTCCTACGGTCCGTAGATTATTAAATGGAGCTGATTTTCACCCTCTATGTAAAAAAAATGGAGTGAAAAAATTAACTCTCATTATTAAATTATTTTACAATAAAAATGATATTATATTAACGTTAAATATAAAAATGATATTATATTAACGTTAAATGTTATATTTTTTTTTGTACAGTATACACAATGAATATCAATTTCGTTGAGATATATATATGTGAAAATATATTGATTATGTATATTCTTTTGCATAATATTTTTTATGTATCTAAAAATTACGAATATTATGTGTTGACGGACAAAGCGGATCAACTGGGGCTTGTATTTTGGCCTTGACCACCTATGTGTGTGCATGCAATTTCTCGGCACTGGCGACATATTAAGATAGAGAGTCAAAACAATGGCACTTCCAAGAGGCATTTCTGAAATCTAATGAAGTCATTTGCGGGAGCGCAAGTAAGAGTAAGTGTGTTAAATTTCGTGTTAGAAAGAAAAAAAAGTCTTTCATTTTACAATGGCATGAATGAGATTTTTGAAACCTTATAATAGAGAATTACTATTACTACTTGTGGTGATGAACTGATGATACGTGTTTAAATGAGGCCAGCTAGCCTATTTGGGGATGTGGCGTATCGTGCGAGAACCATGGGGCCTTTTTGCTGTACCTAGTGCTACAAAAAAAACTCTAAACGTCGTCGTAAGTTGACATATAGTACAAGATGACTAGAACAATTTCGATAAGCTTGGAGGTATCTAAGGAGTAAGGACCACAAAGGTGGGAATCATGCATTGTCCAAACACCAAATGTTCGAAAAGTCTTTGATGTTGGTTTTGTCCCAAGATCGAAGCCTAAATAAATTGGTTTTCGTTTTTAAAAAAACCTAAAAAAAAGTTATCTACTTAGGTAAGTCTTGTATTATTGTTCGACCGAAAATGAAGTCAAGTCGTAGAGGAGAGCTGCAGCTGGACATGTGGCCATGTGGGTCGCAGCTATTTGTTTGTTTTATTGTTTTTTTTTTTTTTTGTTCTTTTTCAATCAATGAACGTCGGCAATAAGGTAGTTGTTGTGACTTGAGAGTGAAGGTAGAGAGGTACACAGGCGACAGCTCATCTCGAAGTGTCAATGAATACTTAGGAATTGTGATTAACCTATTGGCACTGCCACGTACAACGTGACACGTGCCATGTGCCACGTACTAGCTCGATTTGGGGGGAAATGGGAATGATGTGTGCGATTACAGCTCACTACTGACAAATACAAAATAGCTATTTATATGTCGACAATAAAAATCAACAATAAATAATACTAACAAAAGGATCCAATTATAATAATCTCTTTAGAAAAGGATCCAATAATTATTATTATCTTTTAATTTTGCCACTAACAAAAGTAAAAAAAAAAGTGGCTTTCTTATGTATGATTTATTTCCTATTGCTAGTGCCTTAACTTGCTATTTATTTATTTTGTCAAAATTCACTATATTGCTTGATTTCATTGACAGTTTTTATAAATACCAATTACATATCATATATCCTCCCCATTCACTAGGGCATGCAAATCTCTAGATTCCTCATCCCAATCCATGAAAAATCCTCCAAATAGTGGATTTTACAAACCCTAAACAATTGGTGTTAGGGCAAAGGGACACAACTTCCTCTACTTCTCCAACAAATGTAGAGCCCAACATAACTTAATGCACCCTAGTATTCTTTTTTTTTTGTCCTTTCTTACCGTTATTATGAACATATATTTGTTGAGTGAAAAGATGAATTTTTTTTATTATTATAAACAAGAAAACTCTTTTAAGATCGAACAATATTGGGCTCATCTAGTTACCTTTGTTAGGTAATATCTCGGAATAATTAGCATAACAATCTACCATCACAGACTTTCACTTCAATTCAGCATAGTCTCAGAGCGAATCAAACCCATGAGGCATGCAGGAACACATAAGTGCAAGTTCACCCTAGTAATAGTGTATATTATTTGGGAACTGATTTCTACACTCAATTTTGAACAAAATTAAAAAAGAAAATGGAGTGCATAAAGTAAAATTTGGAGTGTGAAAATCAACTCCCTATTATATTTTGTGAGATGTAATTTTGAGATATTTGTTTAAAAAAATCAAAGCATTTCTTCATAGTTAAAATAAAAATTAACAAATTTTTATAGAAAAATTAAAAGTAATTATATGTCATAAAATTACATTTAATGAGCTACCTCTTTTAAATTAAAGTTTAGATTTTATTAAACCAACGTCTCTATTATTATAAAAGCATTTACAAGGAGAATTACTTTTGAAAAATTACCCATCCTAATTTTGACAAATTGCCATATAAATCCCTAAATTTTGACAAATTACCCTTAGAAATCCTTGCGAGGGAGCGTATTTTTTGAAAAAACAATAAGAAAAAAAAAAACCGAGGGTATTATAAAGAAGGTAAAATTCTGTATGCAGAGGAAGTATTCGCCGAGATAAAATCGATGCAAAACCGTTACAAAAAGAAAGCGACACACACAGTGAGAAAAAAGAAAGAGAAGAAACAGCAACAACGACGATGATGATGAGCAATATAAAAAGAGAGACAAGGTTTGAAATTGAAACTCAAAGCAACGCGGACAATCTCCTTAAACTACGCCGTATTAACGCTCTGTTTACGTACTTCCCTACTTTCTGCCAGGACTTCCAATTCCTGATTTGCTTTCGATAATCTCCAAATTTGCCCCACCTTTACCAACTGGCCTTCGTCTTATTTGTTGTTCGTCAAGACACCGACTGATTCACCAATCCATAAGGTGTACATGTGATACTTCTTCGTTCTTTCTTTTGAATCATTTGTTTTATTTTTTTTAATCATATTTCTTGAATCATATTGAATTGGATCTGACCTTTGGTTGGCCGGTTGAAGCTCAATCATTGGACTAAGATCTGTAGACATGTATATCTGTGGGTGTATTTGTGTCTTTTATAAGGATAAAATTGATTGCAAAATTGTAGTTTTTTTGTCTTTCTTTTCTAAAAGATTGTGTTTTTAATAGCGTTTTTGAATTTGATAGGGAGAACCAAGCTGGCATGATGGTTGCTTCACCTTCTAATGTAATTTAGTTAATGGGTTTTGTTAGTTTTACAATTTCACCATCAGCTTTTGGTGAAACATTGTTCTCTTTTTAGAATCAAAAGGTTGCTTTGCTTCGTTGCTAAGATGAATTTGTCCTTTTGGTGGAGAATTCCCCATTTTCACTTTACTGTAATGGGTGTCAACTGGATCTTTCCTTTTTCTCTTTTCAATTTGTACAGCTTGTTTGCAATTCAATTTGCTATAGTACCCATTTGTTTTTTTGTCTGACTTTTGTAGGTATTTAACTTCATGTGTATTCTGAACTTCATTTTACTCCAATAAAGATATTTCACATCTGCTTGAAAATGAAGAAGCATGTAGCTGTGTCTGCAAACTATATACATGTGTATATGTATTTATGTTGTATTCTGATTGATTCATTGACATGGATTGGAATTCATTTGCAAGCGTTGTAACCTTTACTAATCTCCTCTTGTTGATGAATGTATGTTATTTCATTTCTTAGTAGTGGAAATTGGAACTCAACTTAAGTCCTTGTTTTTTCTTTTTTTGGTACAGGGTTCTCTAATCTCTGATTTTTAGCAGTAAGCAGTGGATTGGATTGATGTGCAATGCAGAGATCACGTCGAGCTCTTCTTCAAAGAAGAGCTTTGGGGATCAGTGGAAGGCGCCGCTTGTATAAGTTGTCTCTATCTTTAATTTTTGTCCTGTGGGGGGTTGTCTTCCTTTTCAGCTTATGGTTCAATCGTGGATATGGATATAGAGGTAGCCTCTTTACTGAGTATTCTTTCTATTCTTCTGTTGGCTCCCACTATAAAGTGCTAATGAATGTCTGAAATAATATCTAAAGCACTAAGCTTCTGAAGTAAATATGATGGATCACCGATTCACCATCTTTCGGTGGGTTGTAATACCACTTCTGATGCTTAGAAAGCTTTAGGTTCAATGTATTATTTCACTCTTAAAAACAATATTTAGATATATTGACCTGAGGATCATCTTGTTTACTTTAAAAGTCACAGCTCGCTCATTTCACATTGCATAAATTAGTTTTTCCTCCCCCCTCCCTTTTTATTTGGATCACCGATTTATCATAGTAGCTTATATGTTGGGGTGGTGTTACCCATCTTGTGCTTTTTTGATTAAGTTAGTTGGCTGTGATCCTACACGTGAGGCACTGAGCAGTCTGAATTTAGTATATGACCGATTTAAAAATTCATGCATGGGTTAGGATCCAAACCCAAAAAAAAAAAAAAATCCATTTATGTAAAAAAGAAAAGTGGGGAAAACTGTAATAATTTATTAAAATCATATTATTATATGTTATACAGAAGTACAACTAGAACTAGATATAATTAAAACTCTATGGTTTACTGTGTGCTTTCTGCTATTTATGAGCTATCTTCTCTCTTATTTTAGATGGGTCAACTGCATCTGCAGTTGGTATATCAACTTGGGATGAAGCTACGCTTCATAATGATGATCACACTGATTCTGTAGATATAAAAAAAGAAAGTGAATTGGCCGACTCTTCTGGTGGTGTGTGCACAAATGGTGTTGAAACCATTGGATCAAATGGTGCTAGTGAAGAAAGTAGCCATCATGCGTCAGCTGAAGAAAGTCGCCTTCTTGCGTCAGCTGAAGAAAGTAGCCTTCCTTCGTCAGCTGAAGGAAGTAGCCATCACGCATCAGCTGAAGGAAGTAGCCATCACGCATCAGCTGAAGGAAGTAGCCATCATGCTTCGGCTGAAGGAAGTAAGTTGCATGACTCATTTGTTAATGAGCAACTGGCAGTGGCGAACTCTGGTTCTGATGTGAAACTTGAAAATGATGCTCCAAAGAATGGCCGCCTGCCTCGTGCAGTGCCTCTTGGTCTTGATGAGTTCAAGAGCAAAACATTTAGCTCCAAAAGTAAATCTGGAAATGGTCAGGCTGGAGGCATTAAACATAGAGTAGAGCCTGGTGGTGCAGAATACAATTATGCTTCAGCTGCAAAGGGAGCCAAGGTCTTGGCTTTTAACAAGGAAGCTAAGGGTGCCACTAATATCCTAGGCAGGGATGAGGACAAGTACCTTCGCAATCCATGTTCTGCAGAAGGAAAATTTGTTGATATAGAGCTTTCAGAAGAAACCTTAGTAGATACAATTGAAATTGCTAATCTTGAGCACTATTCTGCTAACCTAAAGGATTTTGAGCTGTTTGGAAGTTTGGTTTATCCAACAAATGAATGGGTCAACCTTGGGAATTTTACTGCAGCAAACAATAAACTTTTACAAAGGTTTGTTCTTCAGGAACCCAAATGGGTGAGATATATAAAGTTGAATCTTTTGAGCCACTATGGTTCAGAGTTCTATTGCACGGTCAGTGTTATTGAGCTTTACGGAGTGGATGCTGTTGAGCGAATGCTCGAGAATTTGATTTCTATTGAAAGCAGTCCATTTGTTTCCGAGGGAGCAACTGCTGACCAGAAACCTGTGTCTTCCCAGCCAGACTCCCTTGAGGTTGATGAATTTTTTCGCGATGTTGCTAGAGAATTGGAACCCCAGGATGCTGTTGGAAGCTCTGATGTTAACAATGAAATAATGAAGAGTGAAGTGCCTGACCCTATCAAAGAAGTTCGCCATCAACAAGTTAACAGGATGCCTGGAGACACTGTTCTTAAAATATTAATGCAGAAAGTTCATTCCTTGGATTTTAGTTTGTCAGTTCTAGGACGATATCTGGAGGAATCTAATTCAAGATATGGCAGTATTTTCAATGAATTCGACAAAGATTTGGGAGGGAAAGATTTAGATTTACAGAAGATCAGAGATGACATAAGGGATCTTCTTGAAAACCAGGGGGTCATGGTATGTGAAACTCCTACCTCTTATCATTTTTGCTATTCATTGTTCCTGTAAATTTTGTTAGTACCTTTTCTTCGTTATCAGTATTATGCATTATAGTTTTAATCTTTTCATTGCCTTTGCAGGCTAAAGATGTTCGCGGTCTTATATCTTGGCAGTCCCAAGCCTCCATGCAGTTGGATAATTTAGTCAAGGACAATGCTATCCTCAGGTCAGTAATTAATCTTTCATTATCCACCTCTCCTGCTTTTTTCTATTTTATATGTCTCTTCTGAATCCATGCATGCAGTGTTGAATTGACAGAAATAACTGTCTATTGTTAAATAAACTGCTAGTGCACTTAAACCTCATTAGCTCCTCTTTCAAAGCATCTTTATGGTTTAATTTATTCAATCATTTTAAACTTACACCGCCAGTGAAGGAAAGAAAATTATGAAAGCCGGTGTGTTTTATAATTCTTTATATTTTGCATGTAAATTTGTTTTGGTCTGAAATTGAATTAATATTCAATGAGTTAATAACGGTTGGACTTTTTTTAAGCATAATTTATAGTTTAGTGCTAGGCAGGCTTGTGCTTGTCTTCCACTGTTCTTTTTCACCGAAAAGCTGATGCAATAGGTGTTTTAATTTGGTATTTCTCGTCTCTTTTTAAGTCCTTTCTGGTGAGCTGAGGAGGACCAAAACACCATCGCTTACTCACCTCAACATATCCGATGCAGAAGAAGTTGACCTGACAATTCTTTGTCTTAATCTTAATGTCCATTTATGTTTTTGTTTAACACCAATCCTAATAGAATTGTTTGTTGATTTGCAGATCTGAGGTTGAAATGGTGAGGGAGAAGCAGATATCTGTAGATAATAAGGGTATCATTATATTTCTTGTATGTTTAACTTTTTCATTGTTAGCTGTTGTGAGGGTTTTCACAGAAATCGCGGTTAGTGTTTATATGGCATTGAGAGTTGATAAAACAGACGAGTCCAGGAAATTTTGTTGGTTGAGCTCTTCCTGGCTTTTCTTGCTACTGAGCTGTAGCCTTATCCTATTTATATTATCAATATAAATCATTCCAACTCTTTTTCTTCTTCCTCATAATTATATGGTTATACTTCTTGGAGCTTTCACTGCTTTTCATTTTGGATCCAATCCAAGAATGGTAATTTTAGGTAGCATCCCATCTTTGTTACTTTTCATGGGTCTCTGCTGTTGTGTGCCCCCTATGAGTAAGAATTGGTAGGCAAATGCCTTCGATTCGAAGGAGTTCTATTTTCGGGTATGGACTGGCCAAAGAGTTTGGTTTTTAAACAATTTTGAGCCAGCAATGGTAGCAGAGGTTTGAGGTTTCAATACCAAATAAAGAGAGTTGTCTTGATTTGGATCATAACTTGCACAATGTAAGATGATTTGGGTTTTATGTATTAGGTATGTGGTCCACAATCAACAACCGATCCTTTCCATTTCAAATTCTAATGGTAAAGAATCGTTTCTCGGCTCTAATTTGAGAAGATAATTGTGTAATGTTAAGGTGATCACATTTTTTTTTTTGCATTATATTGTCCGAGTTGTAGTCATGGTGGTAGGGCAAAAAACCTAGAAAAAAACTTCATTACACAATTACCTCTATATATATATATCGACTTATTGTGTTTAGATTTTATATGGGCAAATTGCATTTTATTATCTTATAGAAAATGACATATAGAGGAAAAGAAAAAAACTTCATGGATCACATATTGTATGGATAACTTTCAAAAATTCTCTCGATAATCATAAAAAAAAGGCTTCATCAGACCACTTTTTTACTTTATAATAATAGAGATGCGAAAATGCACATACTGCCACTATTATAAATTGTCCGAGATCCGATATAAGGATTGAGTTAATTAATCAAGTGTTCATTGTCTTAGTTTAATTAATTACTTCATATTGGATAGTGAAACTCATACTTAAGACGAAATAGAACCTTGTTTTCTGCTACTATAATAAACACGTGAGTCTAGTTTAGTTGATCTAACGTTGCCTTGTAAACAATTTGTCTCAAATTCAAACCTCAATAACATATTGTGGGGTAAATTTCCCCCTCCTATGCTGAAGTACGAAATGTGTGCTAACAAGCAAGCAAGGAACCATAAATCTCATGGATGCTAGCAAGCTTTCTCAAAGAATCACTTTTAAGAAAAGCAAATGAAGATTAATTTACCAGGAGCTTAAGCAATGAATCAATCACTCAATCTCATCACAATATGCAAATGCTGCTGACTGAAGAACATTGAGTCATAGAAATGGAGTCTGCTGCATGTTCTTTTCTTCCACCATTTTGGTCTTCTTCTTATTCGTCACTACTTGTGATACTATTTCTACTGCCTTTGCTTGTAATATCACTCGTTTCTACTTCGTTTTCGTCGCCATGGAGAGTAATTGAGGACACAATCCAGACCAACCATTCTTCAACATCATCATCAACTGCAGAAGCTCCTCTTGGTCTTGTGACTCTTGTCCCAGATCAAATTGTAAGATTTTTTTTTCTAAGTTAAAATTTCAAAAAATCGACTGAAAAGTGCGAAGGGAAAAATTTTGCAAAATATTTAAGTGTACATTCATTTATTAACGAGGATCAAAAGTGACTTAAGGAATACCCTGTGGGAATTTTAAAAAATTCGGTGCAAAGAAAATGGAGGTGGATTACGTTATTTTTTAGAGCAATTAAATCATAGGTCCTTACTAACATATAAGTTTATTAAAAAATTTCTATATAGAAAAATTAAACTCATAGGTCTTTTAACTAGTGAAATGACTATACAATTTAAAATAGACTATAATTTTTATATAAATTATAACTAATGTCATTCAATTATAAATTAATCCACCATCTAAAAGGTACTTACCAAAATCTATTATGATTTCAATATTACTTTTTTATTATTATTATTATAAGATTATATTGAAAATTATAAAAACATTACTCATATTTATAATTTTGTTTTCACTTGCTCATGTTAAAAGTAATATGAGTATCTAATCTAACTTAAAGTAAGATAATTAAAAACAATAATTCTTCAAAAATACTTTTAATTCTAAATTTTTTTTTTAAAATTTATCTTCCGATGTTAAATAATTTGGTTAATTTCTTATAGTTTATGGTTTATAATTCTTGAATTTTTTGCCAAAATTCAAGAATTAAATCCTACATCGTACGATTTTCTATCACCATCTCTACCCCCCCTTCTAAAAAAATATATATACCCTACCGTTGAACCCCATAAAATACGGACTTTATTTTTATTTTATAGAAAAAATTTAATTGTAACTATATACAATATATATAATATACATATATAATATTTATTATATATAATATACATATAATAAAGGGCTCAAGAGACCAAATAAATCAAACACTAAGAGACACATGGAGCAAAGAGGAAAAAAAATTTTATTTTTAATTGTTTAAAGGAATTCTCAATAATTCATTCATCCTCTCTATTGAGATATAAAAGGGTAAATGTGAAATTTATTTCTTACAAATTCTATTTATGGAATAAAAAAAATTTGAGACAAGGTTTTATTTTGTTTATATACAAGTATTCAAAATTTTAAATAAAAATAAAAATTATTAAAAATGTAACAATGATTTACTCTATTTTTTCATATTTTTTTTTTCAGAATTCAAAAATCAACCAAAATTCATGCGTCGTTAGGATATTCAGAAAGTACGACTGAGATTTCACTAAATATTCAAAATGCATGTTAAAAAAACAGTTATTTGACTTGTTTCTATTTATAAAACCATTCATTCAACAGATTTTGACATAATATTAAAATACTCCAAACCTCAACAAAATTAGGCACATTTTCTAGCCCCAGCTCTAGCTCTTGATCTAACTCCGTTGTAGTGATCTTAGATTCCCGCCTCAATTTCCACATTATGAGAAACTAAACTCGTATATGCATGATTGATGCTTCATGATATGGTGGTAAGTACATAAAGATCAAGTGAAAAACCACTAAACAAATTCCTACATAATTTCTGTAGACTGATGAACATATCTTACACATTCCCCAAGTGCTAAAGACCAAGCTACTTTAAGCAAAAGAGAGACTAATAAGATGCTTCAATGCATGATACAAAATCACAGAAAACCAAAGAAAAAATCATACTCAAGTCAAATGACACAACACATCCAAAATCCCAGCCAAAAAAAAAATCCCAGCAACTGCATAAAGTCATCAAAACACTCCAACCACTTCAAATTTTATAAATCTGCATATACATAACGAGGAAACTGTAAAACTATACACGAAATTCGTCGAGCATCTGTCTTTTGAGTACATACCTTTAAACTGATGTAAAAACATCATTCAGAAGGCTGGTTAATATTTTGCTTCCAAAAACATACTTCGCTCACTCTTCTCTATCTCTCTCTGAAGAGATGTGTTTCTCGATGACTTAATGATTTTCAGCCTCTCTGGTCGTGATTTCAAGCTCCACGTTAGATTGATCACAGATATTCAACGGATGCACTCAATACCACCACAAATGACTAACCAAATAGAAAACAGAATTACACAAACCGCCGCATCAACAGCAAGGACAATTCTCACTTGACGGCACCACTTCTTTCGAAGGCTTTGAGAGCCTGACCTAATCCTCATTGATCCCATATCCTTTTGTAAAGTAATTGAAGAACCTGCTCCAGCATGGTTATTAGGATCCGAATTTGCTGAGTCAATATTGACACCTCTATCTGTAGATTTCTTATGCTCCTCCAACTCAATGTCTCTCATTGCAATAACATGATCTTTCGCCTTCTTCTTATCTTGCTTGTTGGTTTTCCCCAATAGAGGGGCTTTTGTAGAAGTGGCAACTTCAGTTTGTCCATTTGCACTAGTCGGTGATGGAGAAAGACCCGCGTGAAGCGACGGGGATGTTTCAGCTGTCCAATTACTACCACCCTGAGAAACATTCTCCAAGGAGGTGATCAAGTGGTGGATAACAGGAACCAGCTGTTCTTGTATGCCAACAGAGCTCATGCTTGAGAAACTTCCCCTTGAACCCTTCCGGGCTACCTTCTTGAACTCGTCTCTTAGATGCTCTAGAAACTGAAGAACACCAGCATTTCCCAAACTCTCATCAACAATTGTGAAATAAATATACCCATCTTCAATCAAGAAGCCATAAGTCCTTTTACCCACTGTCTCAAAATACCACCTGTGAAAAGGAGGAGTCTTTTCCAAGCACAACATAGCCAAGTTATCAATTTCACGCTCTCCACCGCTATATTCATAGAGGATCCTGTTACTTCTTGATACACAACAGTAGTAAACGGTATTTTGAATCGAACCCATGCTATAATCAATTTGTAGTCCACAACCGATTCTAGTGGCGAACCTCCTCAATTCCGAGCAACTTCAATACCAAACATAATGTCAGTATGCAGATAACACCCCAGATACAAAGTCAAAAGCATCCATCAAAGAAATACAAGAGCTACCAGTTCTTCACGTAAAGTAGTAGAAGTCAAGAATTGTCCGCCATGAACACGCATCGTTTTAACCTTTGCAGGGTCACCTACAAGAATACGAACACCAAAAGAAGCAAAAATACTAGTTTCTTAGCAAATCCACAAAATTTCACCAGTCATTGCAGTCAGCACAAGTTCAAAGTCGAGAAATTGAAAGTAGTAATTAATCAAAGACGCAAACTTTGGGTTTCCTAGAACTGTAATATCCAAAGCAGACATGCTATGAGTTCGAAAGCAAAATTAAACTTTTAGATTGACGCACGCAAGTAAACTGCTTGAGAAAAATACAACGATCCATGAGCAATAGACTGAAAATTGAGGGTCAACGACCAAGTAAGTTGCTTGTTGGTAACTTGGTAGCGAGAGGAGGAACTCTAAAGTCTCCTCCGGCCACCATCTACGGTCTGACTTTAGAAGGGCTCAATCGATGTGAACAATTTTATCATCAACCAAACAGATCGGAAAAGGTTTATGCCGCAGATTTACCTGAAGTCTGAAGAGTCTCCAAATCCAAAAGAATCCTTCAGCAGAAGTCAAAACAGACAAATGATGAGAGAGGGGGAGAGTTGAAATGGCAAAGCCTCCAAAGCGATGATTTCCTTCACCTTCACAGAATCAATCAAACGCTATGCGATGGCAGTGGTTGTATATGTGTTACGTATTCAAAGCACACAATTTGATCACTCTTCTTTTCTTCTTATTTGATAATACTCATTGTTATTTAAAGGAAGATTTTACCACATAATATATTATTGTAGTTCAAACATAAAATTATTAATTAATTCACTTGTTATTACACTATCGTTAATTTTTTATAAGATGTTATTACACTTTATAGTGAAATTTCTACTACATACATGTTACATTATTTTACCAAAATGGTAATTATTATTTTACAAAAATGACTTAAAGGCTCTCATCATATAAATTAGTTTGTCGGGTTTGATTATTATTTCTTCGACTCATGTATTTTATTCGTACTATAACACTCAAACTCATGTAGCCAAAAACATCATGCAAACTCACCTAAATCATTGTAGAATGCCTAGGAGGCAGTTGAGGTAGGGGTGGTAGTGGCGATGGTGCAACTTCCATATGTGGCTAAATTGCAATATTGTGAAAATTAATGTGTGCATTGCCGCATTGCCATGCTAAAATCTTTAAATTTTATACTAATTTTAATTATCGTCTTGAAATTTTATTATTAGTAGCAAATCTCACTAAATTATATATAAGCATACAAAGACCGTCTTTTTATTAAATTTCTTAACATTTCTTTTAAGAATAACGATAAAATTGTCTTATTAAGTGTATTTTTTAAAAAGAAAATTGTTGATAAATTTAACAGAATGACTACCCTTACATATTTAGACATATTTCAAGAATTTCTGTTAATAATATTAAATTATGAACTACAACTAAAATTAGTGTAAAATTTAGTGACAGTGACAACTGTAAACCATTTTCCCTTCATGTCCTTTCCCCTAACTACTGCATAATTACTAAAACGGCCTTGCAAATTTCTTTTAAAAATTGAATCGTTTGGAAATATGAAGTAAATATATTTAGAAATATTTATAATTAAGAAAGAAAAGAAGAAAACTAACAAAATAGGCAAATAAGGTAAAAAAATAGTTAAAATTTTAGAAATTTTATATATGTATGATAAATTAGTATAGTATCATATATAACATAATACATATAAATTTAGTACAAAATTACATATGCACAATGAATAAACAATCTAAGTACATTTATTATATTGTAATAAATATTTTGTATATATAAAGGAAATAAAAAAAAATTGAATGGGGGCCACGCTCCCACCGGGCCCTCCCTAGCTCCGCCCATGAGTAGGAAGTGGAAACTGTAAACCCTTCGTTACAATCACACCATAATTGTGAAAATCGATCCAAAATCAAATTAAAAAAATGGATTGCGATTATAATGTTCAATCGGGAACTGACAATTGAATGCCGATCAATTTCTGGGGCAAGGGATAAACTCACCTACAAGAACCCCAAAAAAAAAAAAAAAACTACATTCCTATCAAAGCAAAACCAGTGACAGATCGAACAAGAAAACCCTTTGCCAAAGCTTGCTTCTCCCATCTCTAAACATCATTAGACTTAATTGTAAAACTTACAGAAACTCCATGGAGATTGTTCTTGGCAGTTCCTTGCTGAAGAAAGCAGGTCTTCATTTTCTTGGATGTTAATATCAAAGAAGTAACACCTCGGTAATGTTTTAGTTTGGCTGCATCTTGCCTTCTACAGAAGATTCCCACCAAATACATACTCTCAAAATATGGCATGTTTAGAAGTTTTTGTGGTCAGTGCCGCATCTTACTTGGATACCAGTGTGCTTAATGCAGCATTGAGTTCTCGATGGTACTGTCAGCTTTGCAAGCTCAATTCAAGTCAAGCTGCGCGAACAACCAATAACATGTCAATGATGTCATTAGCAGAAAATATCATATGAAAAAAAATTAACAGACATGCATTTCAAGGAAAAGGAAAAGGTCAAATACTCACAAATAACAATATCCAGTGGAATTGTGGAAATGTGATGATTAAAACTTTTAGAAAATTATTCTGAAAAGGTCGCAAGAAGATGAGGGAAAAAAGATTAGCTAATCCAATGATCAACAAATAACAAATTACCGGAAGATCCGCCCGTTTTCTCATGCAGTACAAGCGCAGTTCCTACTTCCCTCCCTTCACTCTCAGAATCAACCCGTTGAGAACTTCTTGCATCTTCTTCGGAATTCTTTTCAATGGTTCTTTGTCCTCCATTCTGCAATCCAGGGAGCTCCAGAGCTTCTATTTCTTCACAAGCTTGAGGCGTCCAAGGAAGAGATTCTACAATATTATTCTCTTGAACAGAAGATTCATGACTCGGTTCCACCGCTATATCAAGCAATTCATTCTGAGACTTGTGAGAGGAAAGCAGAGAGAGGCGGCAGAGCGGACAGGTGTTGTGGGTGGAAAGCCAGCTATCAATGCACTCAACATGAAATGTATGGCCACAGAATGGTATTTGTTGAAGCCTATCTTCTGCTTGATAGTCACCCAGGCATACTGAGCATCTGCCCAAAAAAAAAAGGGGTACCTTATTGGTTGAGAGAAAGCTAAAGTTTGAAGTCTCTATTTTCATCTAAAAAGAACATAATGAAGTTGAAATCAAATGTAATCACATAGTACACCTATTACCAGTACTTCTTGCTAAATAAAAATTTATGGACACTAAAATGCTCTATGCCTAATATGAGATTGCATCACAGGAAACAATTTGGAGAAAATTTATTTACTTGATTGAAAAAGTAAGCACATGTCTAAAACAATTACTGATTTTTCATAAACAAAATCATTCAGATATTATGGCATGAACTCACTCAGTTTTGATGATTCAAGTAAATATGAGTTAACTTGCTGATAGAACAGAATCTAAGGTCTCAAATGTGAATGAAGCTGTACAAGCCAACGATGGTGGCTGCTTTATTACCTGAGCTCTTGAAGACAAGAATTGTCTCCCAATAGAATTCAGATGGTTTGAACTCCGTCTCCCTTTTCTTTACATAGGACTATAGGCTTAAATTTAGTTCAAAAGCATCAAAATTTGATAAGTATAACATGTATATTAGGTTGCAAACATTTCCAGATGGTCATCTTGTGCACTAACAGTACTACTACTCCTGATCTATCTCTACGGAATAATAGACAAAATTCTCCAAAGAAGAATATCAATATTGCTGATACTCAGCATTCAGCAAATATCCATGAAATTTTAAAATCGCTTTTCTTAAAATGTTATAATAATTAATAACACAGAAAACCAGATTATCGAAGAACTGTTGGTAGCTCATTATGATTCCATGAAACACAGATGACATTGTTAATGTTTATCTGGAAAAGTAAGCTGCTTCCAAGCTTAATGAAATTCCCTCTTCGGTGACTGTATAAAGTACCAAACTTGGCCTCTAAATTACTCACTTTTTTCTACTGGCATCTAAACTACTCACTTTTTTCTTTTTTTTTTTGGAGTGAGCACCACATATAACACTGACCAACAGTCTTTTGATTACCATTTTGCTAAAAGGTGAAAGAACTTTGGAATTGGAAATCTATGCTTACAAGAAACTGGAAAGCCATCAAAATTTTAATTTTAATCGTATTCAATCCCCTAATATCATCCTTTGATGATCAGAACGAAACACAATCAGATTCGTTTTAAACCCAATTACACTATACAAAAATCAACATTAATTTAATGTCTTTTAAGTATCAAACACAGCAGAAGAAAATTTGAGGAAACTGAAGAAAGAAAAGCCTCAGTGAGTGACTCACTGTGTGTCTCTGACTGAGAAGCTCTCCTTGTATACAATAATGGGTAGCATCTCTCTCAGTTCTTTTGTCAAACCCAATTCGACCTGGTTGGTAATGAAACATTAAAAAGCATGATATTAAAAACAAAGAATAAATGAAGATTTAGATAGTTGATGATGTTTGAATGTTACTTACAGTAGCAATGTCAGGAGATTGAGATAGAGGTAGAGAGTGAGATGCTGTGGTTGACATTCTCAGAGAAGACCAATTGAGGCGGCGAGGGCGAAGATAGAACAAGTAGAAGAGGAAGAGGAGGATGAAAGTGAATAAGATTGGTACACAAAACACGAAAAATTGGTAAAGCTTGAACACACCTGCGCCTCCGCCATTGTTACGACTCTCTTTTGACTTATCATTGGAAGAAGAGTTTAAGCAGCATCTGGGATATACATGATTGTAAGACATCTCTCAAGAGAGAAGTTGAAAATTTACAGTATCACCCCCAAATCAAGCACGCACTTCCAACTTCTTCAGCGCCTCAATTGAACCCAGATTTGATACAAAAAGATGCTGCAACTTTCAATTTTGGGGACAGACTTGTTTCATGGAAAGCCGAGCGGAGTATACCATTACTCAGAAGTACAATGGAACTCAGAGAGAGAGAGAGAGAGAAGAAATGTAGTGGGAAATTGGGAATGAAGTGGTATACAAAGTGGAGTGAGGTGAAATAAATAATGAGGTGTGATGTGATGGGATGAGATGAGATCAGAAAAAGCCATAGAAAACAATTCACATGTGCTTTGTTTGTTTGTTTTATGTATTTTTTTTTTCATGTTTGTTTTATGTACTTTCAATTCATATATGCGTATTAGGCTTTCATTTCATGTGGGTATAAATTGGTCCGATACAACTTAAATTTTGAAATTTAGTATAAAATTTGAGGATAATATTTATATCTCAATTATTAAGCTAAATAATCTTTGATTTTGTTATTTTTTTACAAAGATGATATTAACCTGATAATTTAGAGAACGAAAAATTTCGATTATGATATATGTATAAAGAAAATTCAATAAATCAAAAAAATGATATGAGAATATACTATCAAGATGAGATACAAATATTTTATAAAATTAAATACAATTATAGTTATCAAACTCTCATTTCATACCGGTTTGAGTTGATTCTATACAGCTTGAGTACAATGTGTTCGACTTATTGAAATTCAATTCGTGAAAGAAACCAAAACAAACTAACATCCAATAACATACTTGGATTGCTAGAAATAAGCAGAGCATTGATATATAACTTAAAAATCTCGCAGGGTTGCGTATTATTTTTCGAGATAAGATGAATTCAATTTTTTTTATATAAGAATGTTAAAAGAAAAAAGTTACATTGTATAAACACTAGATATCAAGGTATCTCGTAACAATTATAAGTTCATGTTATGTGTCAAAATGGCAATAGCCGATAGATGAAAACTGACGCATGAATTGGGGGCTTTTCCAATTTCGAAAAGCCAGTCAGACATCAATATCTTCGTCTTTATTACTTTTTACACTCATCAAGCACTCAGGCCTTGGTGACTACTGGACCAACAAGGCCACTCATGAAAAGCAAAAGATCAGAACAATGGACGTTGAAATTATTGAGGACGTTGAAATTATATATGTCAATCACGTTAAAAAAAAAAATAAACAAACTAGTCATCGAGGACAGAAGAACCTATGAATTGAATTTTCCCATCATAGGAACACAAAGGGATAACGACACCGTTTCATCCACAAACCAGGCATTACGCAATTTCATAGGAACATAAAGCAAGGAAGAACAAGAACAAGAACCAGGCATTACGCGATTTCATCTGCCAACGACACCGTTTCATCCACAAACCAACAGACCGGGATTTTGTAAAGAAAATAAGAAATCAAAACCTGAGAAGAGCTATAATTGAAGAAGCCCTGCAGCTGACGCACAAGCTGATCAATAGAAGAAAAAACACATCCACGATGCGGAGTCAGAGGTTATACCTACCTGAGCTGCAAGCAGAATCTGTAGTCCCGAAAAATACTATATTATATATTCGACCAAAGCATACATTTGTTCTATCACATTCTCAAGCTTCACAAAACACTAAACCAGTGTTTAGACATACCGAATATGTTGATATAAAATTATCACTTACATCCATTGACAAGAAAGGAGAAAGAATTGTGACTACTATCGCTGACCTGCCAAAAACAACGAGAGAGAGAGAGAGAGAGAGAGAGAGAGAGAGAGAGAGAGAGAGAGAGAGAGAGAGAGAGAGAGATCATTTTCTTTGGGACCAGGCTCTTCATTCACTGTATCTTTGGTTTTTGAATCTTCACGTAAGGGAAGAAACCCATGAAGTGGACTACTGTTGGATTCCATCCCAATTGTTCAGCACGACAGAACATTAAAAAAGTGTTCGCAAAATAAGAATTTAACCCCATAAAAACGTGCCACAAAGCATGACCTTGTGGGTTAACGTACCAACCACAGACTTCCCTGCACAAGACGCGATCCAAAAGCCAACAGAGAACCCCTAGGGATATGGTGCCCAAATACAACTTCGCAAGCCACTTGGCGTTTACATCTTTCGTGTAGATGTAGTACTTGTATATTCGAGGAATGCAGAGAAGACAGAGTATCACATAATGTACCTTAAACCCAATTTTAAATCGGACCAGAGAATGGACCACAGCAAATGCAGCACCATACAGAAACAAGAATGTGGGCATAGTGCTACGATAGTGCCAATCTGGTGAGTAAAGGATATAGATATACAGGAGCATTTCCCATACCATTGGTGTTTCATCACCTTGCTGCTGCCTGGAAACATATACAGATTTCCCAAAATTTCAGATCATAATGTAGATAAACTGATAAACAAATTATTAAATTCATAAACATAAACAGGAGCTAGTTTTGACCGACTAGAGCAACATGGCTGATGGGGAGCAACAGGCCACTCATATTAGGTCTTTAGTTTAAGGAGTTTATCAACTAAAAGATGGGAGTATGAGGTAACAGAACTATTTTAATTAACATACACAACCATGTATAAAAAGAAAAACATTAGTTTTTTAGGATTTATGAAATCTTTTGGTAGCGTGGCGTCAAACATTATCTTTTGCTTCAAAGATTTTTTTCATAGTCCAATATTATAGCATATAAGTGGTTCACGCATATATTCCTCTCCAACATAACACTTCCCTGGAATGCCACAAAAAAAGGGAACAAAGAAAGAAAGAAAGAACGGGCTACTACGAGAAAACAATCTCTACAGGCAGTAAGAAAAAAAAAATCAGAAAAATATCAAAAATCATAATCAAGAAAAGAACTCTTATCACCAATCCACCAATGCTGCATCAAAGTTTAGCAGAACACTACTGAATTTCTAAATATCAAAGGCCATTTCCAGATAAAATGTTGTGAGATTGTCCTCGCAACAATCACATAGACAGCCAACAAGCCCTTTTGATGCTCTCAGGCCTTTCTCGTAGATACTTAAAACTCCCGAAGCATCTCAAAAACTCAGAATTACATCCTATTTCATATACTACAACTGCTCCTTGATTGCAGCTGTTAGAATACACATAAGACCTTGATGATGCTGACTGACGCATAACTTGACCACTCGTAAGCGAGCCCTGCCATCAGCAATACACAGTATACCTGTACCTAAAGGACCTAGTGTCGAATATAAATAAATACCATAAATGAACCACTGCACTCAACAAGCATCCCAAATTAGTATCAAGGCACATTATTTGCAACCTCGCCCTCCATATTACCATCCTATCCTAACCAAATTGCTTCCATACCTCACGGATCTAACCATGACCCATTCCACTTACTAATCAAGCTCAAATAGTCATTGTATAGCTCACTAGATATTGCTAAGCCAAATTGAAATATCCCATTTTCTTATTACTTTGCTTCTTTTCACTTTAGAAAGCAGAAGATATGCAAGTTTAATTTTTGCAAAAGAATTTAAAGTTTAGGAATAACAAGAGGAGCAATGCATTTTTACTAAGAGAACTAAAAAGAACCAGCATATGCATGTGCACACACGCAGGCAGATGCATAATGACACTAATTTTAAGATCTGTACTAGTAATGTCTTCCATAGAAAAATTTGGTAATTCTGTCTAAATGCCAAGAACAACACAAAACAAAAAGTAAAAAATTTGGTGTTACGAAACCATGCAGTGATGCAGTACGTCAAATAAACCATGAACTATATACCAGTGAACCCATCAATAAAAGGTCTGCCACCATTGATATCAGACGTTCAACCATTAAACTGAGCAGCTATAGTTTTTGAAAGAGAAAATAGAAATGGTAGAATGAAACTTACACACGCTGCAATGTGGCATGGTAAAGCATGCTCCCAATAGCAAGTATCATATTGGAGATGTGAAGAACAGTAAATCTCTTCTCAAACCGTTGTTTCAAAGCACTTATAAGGCCAATGAGTGCCAACAAGATGCATGGGATATTTGATATAGTGTTGAAGAACTCGGCAATATAAGAAGAGTATACATAATTTTGCTCACACCAATCTTTGGACGTGACAGGACCCCAAAAGCTTGACAAGCCATCTGCCATAATTCAGTAAACAAGCCCAAAGAAAATATTTATTCAATTGAGCCAACGTTCACAAGGATGTTGTGGAGTTCATAAACCTGCAATCATACCATTGTAAAATGTAAAATAATGTTTCTAATGAAAAGAAAAAAAGATAAAGCAATGAACAGAACAAGGCGGGTGGAACAATGTATCAAAGAAACAGTGCATGCTTTCCTACTTATAAAATAGCTTCCCTTGACTTTCCGAAGTTCCCTTAAGAATAATGGAACCAAAATGTTTGAGTAAGAATTTAACAGTGGAGCGTATAGCTGACAACTGTTTTTTTTCTTCCACAAAACGCAATCGAAAATGCAATTGAAGTAAGAAACTTGAAACCTCCATAGACTGACAACTTTGTGGGAAAAACGTAGACTTTGAAAAACTTGTCCAAAACACTTGCAACACGATACATATCATATTCCCAAGCGAAGAGCGAAGACCTTATGGGTTGTTATGTGAGAGTGGCATGGCTTCAGTCATAAGAGATTGCTTTGTGGCCTTAAAGGCCAAGCAAAAATAAAAAACCATCAGTCAGTCAGTCAGTCAATAAATCAGTCTCATCTCCTACAGACCTACACGCTCCTGCAATGTGTGTGCAACATCTACCTCAGTGTTTTACTGTTAATTGTTCAGATCCCAAATACTAACGGTGTCGTTTCATGGATTTAATCAACTGGATAAGAAGGAGTGGATACCTGAGCTGGAATTAGGCAGTAAGATTGAGAGGAACTTATAGATGCCGCCACGCATTCAACACCAATCACAATATCACCAGCCACTCCATCTTCTGCTACTATGCTCTCTGCGCGAAGCTGCGACACACGGAGGAGCCTCACTGCTTCACGGTGGTGCTGATGCCGGCAGACAGAGAGCAACCGCAGCTGTAACTGCAACTGCAACACTGGGATGGAAACTTAGGGATTGGAATTTGGGGATTTTGCAAGCAGCCGGAGGAGGGATGTGAGTTTGTCACGCTGACGTTGGGGAGGCGAGGAATTGATATTATTGGAAATTGGAGGGATCTGCTTTTACAGCGCGTCGGCTTCGCGTGAATCGTACGCCCACATTGAAGATTACAGATGGCAAACAACGGCATGAGGAGTCTTTCTTTTTATAGAATATCCTATTTTTCTTAAGAAAACTTGTCACTAATGTCCTATTCACAACAAAATAATTTTTTTTAGTAATAATCATTTCCTATATATTCAATCACAAAAAAAAAAAAAAAAAATTAGTCATAATCACTTTCCTATATATTCAACCAAATATAGTTTCTATGTTTTGGTATTTGCACTCTTGCTGTATATGTAAACAAAAACAATTAAGTTAGTTGTCACTTAGTTACTTCCCATTTTTGTTTCTCAATCAGCTCCCATTCTACCTACATCATGTCCCATTCCACCTTCATCTTCAACCTAAAAAACCACCTTCAACTTCCTCCCACATTTATCCACGTCACGAAACGTGGAAGAGGAAAAAGATGAGGAGGAAGAGGACACACTTTTCCCCTTCATATCTATATTCGTCTAAATTTATGAATTTCACAATTAGTTATTGATTAATTTGCATTTGAAAGAAAACAACAAAAAATATGCAGAGAAAGAGAAACTAGACGAAGAAGAGAAGGTCGTAGCCTCTTTCTTAATTTTCATTTTGAGATCTTTATCTTCATAACCATTTAGTTTCCAAGTTTAGTTCCTATTTACATACCATTTGGTCACCGCCTAGTTACATAACTATTTATAAAATTTCTATATGAACATGATTATGAGAGAAGAAAATGTAGAGGAAGAGAAAGAGGACACAACATTCTCCTTCATCTTCATCTAGGAGATCTTTACTTTCATCTGGGTCTATGAGTTTCGCAATTAGTTACTAATTAGTTTTTATTTACATATCAGTTGATAACCACTTAGTTATATAATCAGGTATGAATTTTTTTAGATGAATATGAAGATGAAGATGAAAAAAGAGGATGCAACCTCCTCTTTCGTATTCACCTTCATATTTATGGAGAGCAAAAAGAAAATAAAGAAGAGACATGGAAGAGATGAGTGAGAAAGAGGAATGAAAAAAAATGCAAATTAGGCATTGGAGTGTATATATGTTGGGCAAAAAGTGTAAATCGTTAAAAATAAATACTATATATAATTTAGCATAAAGAAGTGGATATTAATGATTTCTTTGTGTGACAAAGGATCATTAGTGTGACAAATTCCGTTTTAATAAAGACAACAAACGTTTCAATAACTTCTTCTACCTTTACGAAAAAAATTGTTTTAATTTTTTGTTATCGTTAATTATTGTAAGATATAAAATCAGCTTAAAATTTAAGTTGTGGTATTAGACTAGTTAATCGCTTCCATTTAAATTTTCACTATCATAGTACTTGTATGAAGACGTGATATAAATTGAACAATTCTGACCCACGAAGTCGGTATTCATTTTAATTAACTTAATTTTGATTTTGATTTACTTTATTAACTCTATCAATTGAGTAATTCTGACCCACAAGCTCAAAGAATATGTTGTATAAATTAACTTTATTTAACTTGTTGGATAATTTATTCGGAGAAATTATCCTACAAGTAAGGATGAAAATATCGATATCGACGGATATATCGCTAGTCAAATTTATGGATATCTCGTCTCAAATATCGATATCGTTGACGGTCAACAAAAATGACGGAAATAAAGTCTAAAAATTGGAAATTTGGAATGAAACTTTTGGAAAATTTAAGTACCCAAATGATAGTTATATAAGACTAATAAAAAACTATAAAATGACTTTGATATAATAATTATATGATACAATAAGATTTTGATGATGACTAATAATATAAAATTTAAACATAAACATAAATTGAAGTGAATTACTATAATTGAATGTTAATATAATTAAAAATATAACAATAAACATAAAAAAATTTCAATAGAAAAAAAATTATAGAATGAGTAAATATATTTAAAATTGGAAAAAAATTGATGAAAAAAATAGAGTTAATCTTTGTTCAAAAATTGAAAAGAATTGATATATTTAAAATTGGGAAAAAAATTGACAGAAAGTTTAAAATTTGGAAAAAACTAAAAAAAAAAGAAAAAAACGAAAAAAAAAAGGAAAAAAAGAAAAAAAAAAGGAAAAAAAAACAGCAAATGCATCTCGAGTGGGTTGAACATAGACCTCAACTCCTGAGGGCAAAAACCCAAACCAACTCAGCTGACCTAATTTAATTGAAATTATAAGCACCGTATAATATATAAAGGATACAAACGTATACTCTTAATAGTCACCCCCTTCCTTCCGCGGGTCTGCGATTCGGATTTTTGCGACCCGGCAGCATGACCCGACTGAAATTCACTTGTTTTACGTCCGATTTTCATAAAATTTGGTCATATCTTGATTGTTTTAATCAAATAATGAGATCTATGAATTTAAAACAAAACAAAATATCGAAATTTCGCTCAATTTCTTTTTCCTTTTTAAAATACCACTGGCCAATTTTAATGAAATATCCACCGATTTTTTCATCCAAGCCTAAAGGTACAACTGACAGGCTACATCGGTTCATTCCCAAGAATTTACCTAAAAACTACCCACTTTGAAAATACCCAACCCGAAATATAAATGACTTGTTCCCCATTCACTTTTTGACACAGGTATATAAACAAACAAAAAATTTGAACAGTTCCCCTCATTTACCCACTCTCGTTATCTCCCCTCTCCGTCTCCCGCCTCTTCTCCCAAAAGCATTGCTCCGTCGTTATCCGCCTTCATCATTCACGACGGCGCACCCAAACTAGATCCACCTTACCCCCAAACCCGCATCCAAAATCCCAATCTCATCGATAGATACGCACTCAACATCCACTGAGATAGAAATTAGGGCTTCGGTTTGCCTCAATCATGAACTCAGACGTCGACAATTCGCGGTGGGTGATGGAGCTCTTTGTCCGAGACGCCGAGAAAGAGTGCATTCCCAATAGAGTACTCGCAGCCGCCTCGTTCTCGGACCAAGACAATGGCTTGAAGAAGGCCCTACTCCTCCGAACCCTCGAGTGCGAGGTCTACGACGCTTCGGTTACTGAAACGATGCTCGAAACGCTTGAATGGATTGAGGATTTGGACATCCGTGAAGGCAAATCCACTATGGACTCCATGAAAGCCGCGTACTTGGCTGTGGCTACTGAGTGCACGGTCAAGTTCTTAGTGGGTTTAAGGGGAAAGCCGGGCGGGAAGTACTTGGAGGCCGTGGATCGGATATGGAGAGGGAGGGTCCGGGTTTTGGAGCGGTCCGGGACGAGCCAGCTGGTTTCGGCAGATTTAAGGCAGAGAATGGACGAGGTCGAGGCGGGGGTTTGGGATTTGAGAATGTCGAAGAAGTTGGCTGGGCTGAACACGAGGAACAATGCGCTCAAATGGGTTGCGGCTTATGTGAAGGAAGCTTTAGCGTTAATGGGACAATCGGTTATTACCTGGACTATTCGATTGAGTGTGCCCAAGGAAGTTGCCGACCTTGTGGGTGATCAGATTACAGTGGAGAATGTGCTTAAAGTGGGTCGTGGGTCTGAAGTGGAGGACCAAACTGGGAATGGGGCTAATGTGGGTGGTCAGTGTGGACAGCGAGTGCCGATGGAAACTAGTGATAATTTGGGTTATGGGTCTGGGTTGGAGGCGCATGTTCCTAATGTGGATCATGTGGGTGATAAGTCTGAATTGGATGCTCAAACGGCGAATGGTCCTAATGTGAGTGGTGAGTCTGAGTTGGAGGTGCAAATGGCTGAAGAAGCTAAAGTGGGTCATGGATCTGAATTGGAGGGGCGAATGGTTAATGGGGGTGACAGGTCTCAATTGGAACCTCAAAAGGAGAATGATCCTAATGTGAGTGGTGCGCCTGAGTTGGAGGCGCAAATGGTTAAAGGAGCTAAGGTGGGTGATGGCTCTGAATTGGAGGGGCAAATGGTTAATAGGACTAATGAGGGCGATGGCTCTCTGTTGGAAGTCCAAGCTCCAAATGGGCCTAATGCAGCCGGTGAGTCTGAACAGGAGGCACCAATGGTCAGCGAGGGTAATGTACGTGATGGGTATGATGAATTGGAGGCAGTTAATGGGGCTAATGTAGCTGATGGGTCTCAACTGGAGGACTCCCAAATTGTTAATGGGACTGGCCTGGGACATGAGTCTCATTTGGAAGTGCAGAATATGGAGGAGACTAATGTGGTTGGTGAGCCTGAGTTGGATGCGCAGCCGGAGTTTGAATTTCGGGGGCAAATGTTGAAGGAGGCTAATGTGAATTTTGGGTCTGAATTAGGTCCACAACACATGGCCGCAGTCGAGGTCCAGGAAGTGGGGGCAGGTAGCTCCTCGAACAGAGAAGCACGCAAGTTGGTTGATGATAATGTTGGTGATGAAGTGAATGGGACAGGCGTGGCTTTGGCTGGTGCCAATGGGGAACTGACTAAAGATAAAAAAATTCAGAAGAATCTAGAGGTTAAACTCAAGCAACTTGCTCATGGACGCGCTAGGGGACCTGTTAAGATTAGCGATGCTGAAGATTTGGACAAAGACTTACCAAATGGAAAATGTGATTCCCTGTCTACGCTGGAAGTCAGCAAAACTCGAGAAGCACTTAAGTCCAGTTCTTTGGGGCTGCCAGTGGTATCACCAGACTCTTTACGACTGGCTAAAATGGTAAGATCTAACTTGGCAAGGAAAGTTTCGAATCGTGTCGGTGGAAAACATGCAGGTGCTGAGAAGGGTGCTGAGCCTATTCAATCTCATAATATAGCTCCGTATAATTTTAAGTGCCAAGACTCTATAGGTACGTCAAAACAAGGAACGAAGGGGAAAAATCTTTCTCCATTGATAAAGGTCGAGAATGAGGCAACTACTAAGGCAATTGCCCATACTTTCAAGTGGCAAGACACCGAAGGTACAGGCACCGAAGGTACAGACACTGAAGTTACAGACACCGAAGGTCCGTCAAAGCAAGGAACAACGAGTAATGCTGTTTCTGCATTGGTGGTTTCTGAAGTGATAAAGGTCAAGGATGAGGCATCTACTAAGAGCACTGCCCCTACTTTCAAGTGGCAAGACCCCGTAGATACGTCCGAACAAGGAACAAATGGGAATGCTGTAGCTCCATTGATACAGTCCGAGGATGAGGCAGTTACTAAGAGCACTACCGATACATTGGAGGGGCAAGACTCCATAGAAACGTCACAACAAGGAACAAAGAGAAATCCTGTTTCTCCATTGGGTAAGGCAGTATCCAAGAGAAGAAAAATGAAGAGATGGAGCTTAATGGAAGAAGATGCCTTAAGACAGGGTGTAAGGGAGCATGGCGCCGGAAGCTGGAAACTTATCTTGAACAGCTACCGTCATATGTTTGATGATAGAACTGAAGTTGATCTCAAGGACAAGTGGAGAAACATGACAAGGTAGTGGCACCTGGGAAATGTCTGCTCCTCACTGGTATTTTGCCCACTTTTGCTCACCCTACTCAGTTGTATTTTGTTCACCTGGGAGTAGGACTTTATTAGAGCTGTAGCTTAGTTTTTGCTTTGTAGCTTGCATAACTACAGGATATCCATGAAACATGCCTTTTTGTAGCTACCTTTATCAGCTCGAAGGAGGAAGTCTCTGTAAATGTTCCCATGGCAGCTTAAATAGACAAAATAGCAGCTTATTTTAGATTCGTCGAATGGTTTCTCCTCTTTACGGGGATCTGAATTTGCTTTGCATGTCAAGGCCTGAGGGAAGGCCGTATGTGCAGATTCATTTTGTATCAACCAAAACGTTTTAACTCGCAATTGCCCAACTGGGACTTTAGTCTTTAGAATTATAATCAGTTCCGATATCAAATTGATGCCCTTCCTACTTATCCATTGTCATCTCCTCCCCACTCCTTGCAAGCAATACTGTAACATAGCGAAACAGTCTTGCATTTACTTTAATTGTTCTCAACAACAAATAACTTATCAAATACAGCAAAAAGAAAGGGACGATTAGGAAGCAGGCAGCATTGATCCTTGATCATTTAAACGTTTACTTGAAAAAAGAAGAAGTTATGTTCACTAGGCCCCAATCTTGAAGTAACTAGCAATGGCCCCTAAGACACAATGAAATTCCAGCTACTGGCCCCCTGAAAATACACCGATATTTCAATAACCCATCCGACGAATAACGGGTGTGTGTTGCACAGCAATACATCCCATGATGCAGAGCAATAGAGAGACGAAAATGCATCAGTTTTCCTGTCATATTAGTTAACCAATTATCATCAGACTTTTATGGACTTCTGTCGTGTCCTGAAGCCACCGTAGTTAAACACGAATACAAGAAGATCACAAAGCTGACTTATACACACACAGAGGTATAGAGGGAAGAGTGCGCAAAGTGTCAGTGTGGTCTATGCACATTTGGTTTATTAATGACAAAATGTGAACAAAATTCCCTGGTTATGGCACCAGAAGAAGTAACTGTGCGGCTATTACAATGTTAATCAGGCGTCTCTTACCTTAAGCCCGACTTCCGAGGGCAAAAGTGGTTTCTTTGGGCTTAACGGAGCACTGCGGAACTTTGGAACCAACACCTTAAAGATCGGCAGAAAGATCATGTACAGTGCGGCGAAAATTAAAGGAGCTGCAACAAGCCATCCTAGCAACTGCAGATATTGATACAAAGTTACACACAGTGGTTAACAGAGAGAGAGAGCGAGAAGGATAGTTACGAATACAATTTACAAGATGTTAAGTTTGCAACCTACCGCATGGGCAATACTTAACAAAACTTCACGTGAAGCTTTGCCAGTTAAAACTTTCTTGAAAGCATCAGAAGATAAAGGAAAATGATCTCCACCAGAGATATATTCACCAAAGCGCAAGAAAGGTACAATCAAACTTGAGAGCAAAACAAAAGGAGAAATCAGAAAAGCAACCTTACATGTAGCATAGAAGGTAAAATGCATGGCCAAATAGAAATTGAAAGCCGTAAGAGAAGGAATTTTCAACACACATACATGCTGTTTCTATTATCTATTGCCTATACCAACAGACTAGACCAGAAACAAGGTACCAAGTCCCAGACTCGTCCACAATCTGCCAATATTTGGACATTTTTTTGAAGCTCATAGTCATACAAACACAATCGAGCGCATGCATAACATTTTGAATTCACTGTAAAAAAGTAAAAATCCTTAGATAAAAAGCATATGTACCTGAGTTCAATTGGTGTAGCGATCACGTTAGCCAGCATCACAGTTGGAGCATGGCAACGCGATCGCAGCGTTGCAATAATCATCCCACATATAAGCACAGTACTCCCTGCTCATGAAACATTAGCTAATACTTATCAAAAATCCACCATAAGCTCAACCTACCCACAAATCTCCACAGCTACCACATCCATCATAAGTTGTAACTATTCACTAATGAACAACTCAAACTGAGGTTTTCTCGGCATTTAAAAGTGAAGTTTAGCAAGGTAAAATTATGAAATTGCTAGGTGGAAGCTCAAATTGGATCAACAACAGGATCTTGCTCTGAAAAATTACTACAAGGTGTTGTGATTGATACTAAATTCAGAAGCAAAAGCCAGGAATGCTTGAAGTTACAGTATCACATACCACATATTGGAAACATTCCCACGGTAAGCCCGAGAGCAGCAGAGAATGCCAATAGCTTAGGTTCAGCACCCCTTCAAAATCAAACAGGAAGAAATTTATAAGTGCTTAGTGATAACGAAACAAATTGAAATGAAACAAGCAAACAGCAAATAGTTACAATTTCTTAATTTACAATTTCTTATCAAACTTCCTCAGCAATCCAACAAATCAGAATCAAGATTTAAGCTGGTGATTTAAGAGAGATTAGAGAGAAAACCTGCGGAGGATTTCGAGGAGAGGATCCACGACCTTCTTCTTGAACCAAATCGACAATCCATTATTTGCCATCGCGGAGAAAAATTTCAGACCGATTCTTATTTTTTTTCCTTTTCAGTGGAAGTGAAAAACAAAAGGCTTTGAAATGAATGGGTCAGGGTTTATTTATGCCGGGAAAATAAACTCAATGCGTTTCCAGGGAGATTTTTCCTGGTCAGGTATCCGTTGCGGTGAGAATTTGAGAACGATGCTCAGACCAAATTATAAAGGTTTGTGCTTTGTGTGTCACTGTGTCTTGAGAGGAGAGGGAGTCAGTTGAAGTCTGTATCTGATGCGGGCAACCCTACGCCTTGTAGTCCTACACAGCCTATGGCGTGGCGCAACGTCATGAAAACGATCAGCTGCCTGTGGTATAAAACGGGTGAGTCATTTATTGTGAGTGTATAAGAGGCAGAGGGTAATTCCCCCTTATCAGCTGCAATGCAATTATGCAAAGCAACGTGGAAGTTGGATTGCCGCAGTTTAAAAAGAGTCACGTGACAGTTAGACGTAGACGTGGCAATGTAACATTTTAACATGGAGTAGATTATGGTCGGCATTCCAGCCAAAAAAAAAAAAAAAACTTTGGTCGGCATTCGAATCCAAAAATTATGATCCGATCAGATTAGTCCATTTTGAAAAAGGTTGACAGCTATATTGGATTTTATAATAATTTTAATTATTATTTTTATACTTTATTATTAATAATAAATATTTTTAAGTTATATTTAAATATGTAAAAATAGTCATTTTATTAAATTTTTCAATGGCTTCCTTTTTATAATGAAAGTAAAATTATATATGTTCTTTTAACAAAAAAACATCAAGAAATTTAACCAAAGAATTTTCTTTGAATGTTTAAATATAGTTAATATCTGCTACTCATAATAATATTTATGAACAACAATTGAAACTTACGTAAAATTTAGGGATGCTAATAACCATATAATTATCAGTTAGTTTATTTTGTTGTAATTTCATATTTATGCCAATAACCATAAATACAACTAAGCTATTAAGAATAATGGCAATCGATAAATATATTAAAATGCAATAAGCAAGTTTAGTTCATGCTGAACGGAACTGAAAATTGATGCAAATGCTTAATATCAAAGTGTCGGGGAATTTGAGGTATATAACTAGGAAATGCAATACAAAAAATTAACGGATGAATTTTATAAGTAGCTATTTTAGCAACTAGCCGAAGAGTAAATAAGCGTTTATCAACTTACTACGTACCGATTGCATTGCATATAGCTATTTCAACTAGCAATTAGGCCCGTACGTTACCGCAGAATTGTTGAATTGAGTATTAATAATTTTTCATAAATAAACAGTGATTTTTTGATATCTATAAAGGAAAGGAAAATAAAAAAGACATAATCGGTAAAATACTGTAGGGGAACTGTGTTTTTTTTAATATATTTTTTATGGTTTTTTGATATGTGTAAAGGAAAAAAATAATAATAAAAAAGGAAAAAAATATAAAGAAAAAGGAAAATAAAAAAAAGGCAGAAAAAAAATTTTGATACGTATAAAGGAAAAGAAAAAAAATGTCAAGAGAAAAAAATAAAAATAAAGGAAAAAGGAAAAGAAAAAGAAAAAAAATACAAAAAAAAAGGAAAAAAGAATAAAAGTGGAAAATCACTATAGTGGATATAATTTCCTTTTTCTAATGTAAAATATTTATTTTTTAGCGAATTTAAGATAATTTTTTTTGATATTTGGAAGTTACTCATCCAAATGTAACCATACCATTCGAATATATTTGGAGTTTCGACAGCGTACGGCCGAAACTTAAATTTTATAGGTCCATTGGCCCAAAAAAAATCAGCCCACATACACGTGAACACAGCCTCGATATTCTCATTAACTTTCCCTCCAAAAATTGGCGATTCCCAAATAAATCCATATCTTCGTAGTTCAACTTCACGCACTGTCGCTCTATCGTCTCTGTGACAAAAGTGAAGACGAAAATGGAGGAATACTTGCAGTACATGAAGACATTGCGCTCTCAAATGAACGGTCCGTCTCGGTCACTGTTAATATTTCCTTGCTTACAGTCGCATGAATTTCACCGATTGCTTTTCTTTTTCATTTTTTATACGAAAATGAATAGATGTGGAAGATCAAGCTGCGGAGGTCTCAGTGGAAGAGCAAATGCAATTGACCACCATTCAGACCTTAGAGAAAGATCTCAATTCTGGTTCTTCTTCTTCTTACTTATACATTCTGCTTATTTTATTCTATTTGTTTGAATTATGAAGCCTAATATCTGTATTTTTCTTTGTCCTAAATTCCTAATCAATTTCTAAAAATCCAGAACATACGTATTTGCTATGAATGAAGCATAGTGATCCGAATTACTTAGATTCCGAGGAAAGGGAAAAACTACACATACTAAGGTGTATATCTAATATTTTGGTTTCACATCAGAAGATCAATTCAAGCGGGAAGATATTTTGTGCTCTTACAGTAACTAACTCACGACTTATCATATCATCTAACCTTTACATTTATGTATAATAATTTCTCAAATGGTGGAACATGGACATTGGCTCCAGCTTTCTATTACAGAAGCCGCATTTAAGTATAAATTTAAACCTAATGATGTGAACAAGACTCCTGTAATTTGTAAACGACATCTTTGAAGCTGTTGAATTGAGTCTATCTTGATTCCATGCTAAAACTGGCTAGTTTTTGGTCATATGAGTTATGATAAGCTGTTGTTTGGGACTTTGAGCTTTAAACATGCGATGCATTCAATTTGGTCGGATCTATGTTCAATAGGTTTAAAATGCTATGGTTACTCAAGGTTTCTGTTAATTACGAGTCCTCTATTACACAGGACTTTGGAATCAGCTACCTGTCATATGTGGTTCCAAACATGCTGTATCTAAGCTGTTTCATTATTGCGTTTTCCATTGCATTATAGTTCGGCTCTTACTGTCACTAAAGTTTTAATTTTATTCTTTACTTAATTAGTAATTGGTAATCCCGTATTTTCTATTCATGCATTTTGAATTCTTCCATTTATAGTGTTTCTGAAAATTTTCAACTGTGCGCTCATTACTGTTGCAGAAATATCTGAAACAAAACGATTCATGGAAGACATTGGGAAGATGAAGGCGGCAAAGGGTCAAATATGCTCACTGATTTTGGAAAAACAAAGAAAGATAGCTTCTCTGGAGACTGATTCATCCACCCTTACCCAGGTAGCCTCTGTGCGTGTGTGACCCAATGGGTGTGTGCTAAAGAACAGGTTAATACTTAAGTAATCAATTTACCGCCATATCCATATGAATGTTATAATCAATTAAATAGCAATATTTTCCTAAGGAAATGTTATTAGCACTCCCAAAATCATTTTGCATGACAATAGCAGCACCCTTCTAAAAATGAAAACTTATGATTGTTTAAAATCCTGGTGGCAGCTGCATCATCTTCCGTGTTTCTTCTGTATGAAATGGAATTTCTAATTGCACATTATACTCTAGGCTTAGGGTTTACTTGAAAGAAACATATTGGCCTGTGTTGTGTTGGTTCTTGTCAATGTCACCCTTCTCTCATATCCAATAGAAGCATATTCGATGTTATTCTTGTATAGGTGTTCCATTTGGAAGTCAATACTCGGACTTTGGTCATTCTTCTGCCTTAATTCTTAATTTATCCCAGGAGCACTTTCTTCTATACAACATTCGGTAGCCTTTCATTTTTCAAGTGCGTGGATAAGCTATTATCTTCTGTACATTTGAATACTATTTAGATATTTTTACAATTCTACTATTCAGGTATGCATGTCTTACTCAATGCAGGAGCTCATAAAGTATCTAATAAGCTAAAATTCAAATGTTTGGCCATGGAATTTGTTTTTCTTTGGACCACAGCTTCTTAGACTTACATAAGGAAATAGAGAGTCAAGTTATCTGTTTCTGTATAAGACAGCATTTGTTTCATATAAGACAATGTTTTTTTTGACCTTTTGTTATAAGAATAAAAGATAGAGATGGATTGCCTCATGCGTGTGCTGTTCATCTTCACATGCCTGACACTTACTTTAACATTCGGTAGCCTTTCATTTTTCAAGTGCGTGGATAAGCTATTATCTTCTGTACATTTGAATACTATTTAGATATTTTTACAATTCTACTATTCAGGTATGCATGTCTTACTCAATGCAGGAGCTCATAAAGTATCTAATAAGCTAAAATTCAAATGTTTGGCCATGGAATTTGTTTTTCTTTGGACCACAGCTTCTTAGACTTACATAAGGAAATAGAGAGTCAAGTTATCTGTTTCTGTATAAGACAGCATTTGTTTCATATAAGACAATGTTTTTTTTGACCTTTTGTTATAAGAATAAAAGATAGAGATGGATTGCCTCATGCGTGTGCTGTTCATCTTCACATGCCTGACACTTACTTTAATGAAGAATTGAACAAGTTCATCTATCTGATAATCAAGAAATATGTTGATACCTATGTAGACTCTGGAGCTTATCGAGCAAGAAAGAATCACCTTATCTTCCAAACTAATAGAAAATAGGTAATTCAATATGCAAACTAAATTGATTGGGTGCACTTGATATTACATATGAACTTATCAAGTTTCCATATTTGTCATAACAGTACTTACTACATAAAGATCAGAGAAGATATCAATGCCAAATTGCAGCAACAGCGGGTTAGATTTGGAGTCACTTCATGTTTATGTGTCCTATGTTCATTGCATTCATAGTTCCCTTTTTAAACTTTGGTTAGGATTGGGTTTATTCTCACAACACTCACTCGGAACTGGGAGAGCTTGGAACGGTACACACCTATGCTTTTTTTTTTCTTTCCATCTTTCTTTATTTACGTATGTGATGTGACTTCTCCGGTGCTGTTGGATATCTTTATGGTTTTCTCTAGTAGTTACCTGTAGTATTGCCTCCCTTCTTTGACTTGATATCTTGAATGAAGAAAAGGTATTGTTCCTACTATGTAAGTTATTTTCATCCTATCTTCGAGTGTAATAATGCATAAATGTGTGTTTCCAGTAGCCCAGTGTATATGGTAAGTCCATTTCCCTCTTTCCCCACTAAAATGTCCCTTAAATATTTCCCCCAGACTTTGACTTTTCCCTTAATCTAGTTTTGTAGTAGAAAGCTTGATCTTTCAAGATTTGAAACTTATGTAATTTCTGTTGAGTCTTTTTAATTTTTCCTGCTGTTGCTTCTACTTTGAAGTTTGAATGGTGCAGATAGAAGTTGTCACATGGCTGATTAAAATTTCTGCAGGTGAAGGATATATCTGGTGAGCAAAGAGGTGAGCTTCAAGGTATGGCTCTTATTAGACTTCTCACGACACCCTCTTCTTAGTTGGGGATCTCCGTCATCAAGTTTCTTTATATGATAGAATACAAGCAAATGAAATGCGATATGTTAGTTAAAAGTTATTTATGCCCTGTAAGATGAATTCCTTCTGAACAAAAGCTGGCATCCCATAATCCGTTGAGCTGATAATTCTTCTGAGGTCACTGTTTCCTTTGCAACACAGTTGGACCTAAAAGCTCAGGCTGGAACCGATGACACTTATTTATGTGTGCTGTCTCCGTCCCTACCTTCAAAATGAAAATTTGTAATAATCAATTGAAATTAAGAAATAAACATGGTTTCCTGGCTATAATCTCCTTGGCATTTATATTTTTATCTTGTACTTATTTTTCTTTCGAGATAGCATATTAAATGAGGCCTAAGTCATGGTTTGTGAACCAGCTTAACCAACACATTGGCGATAGGGAAAGGATAAACATAATAGATTTTTGTCACTGCTTATGCTGGACTTCTCTGCAGGGAAGGCTAGCTTTGATATCCACCTTAGCATGGGCAATCAGGTATGAACTACTATCATCCATTTTTGAGATGCATGGAGCTGTTTGTAATGGAGATCTTGTCATTTATAACAGGGCAACGATGCAAGGAAGAATCTAGTGGCCATGTTCGAGTCTGCTAAAGCCAAGCTTGATGACATATTACGAATGAAATCTGAACTTGTTATAGAGAACCGCAAGGTTGCCTCTAAACTGGGGTTTATCTCATGTTCCATTAAAATTAAGAGATATTGATTTTTCTTTTGGATGGGGCATGTATAAATGCTGCTTTCTTATGCCAATTCAGATGAAACAGGCTATTGAGCAAGTAAATTGCAGGGAAAATGATTTTAAGGTCAGTTGTTTGGTCAATGCAAATAGGTGAATGTCTTAGTGAATGAATACTTGCCTGTGAAATTTCTTTCAATCAGATGTAAAACAGATGTTAGATAGTAGATAGGATGTTGAATTCTATGCTAAGGTATACTCTGTGAGCTTTGCATCACAGGATAACTAAATTTTATGCCAGTTTAAATCCTTAGTTTTACTACCTAGGGATATGGAGTCTTGTTGAATTGAGCACACCAATTATTCATTTGTCTTCTCACATTTGGTGATTCCAGCCAGAGCTAAGGGCAATGGATGTAAAGACCCTTGAAGAGGAATATGATGCCCTTCTATCAGATAAAGTTGGAGAAACTGAATACTTGAAATCTCTGCAGGATCAGATTGAGAAACTGAAGGTACATTTATATCAGGTTTTTCCTTGGTGTTATCATGTAATTTCTTTTACTTTTGTGTTTAAAAATTTACAGAAAGTAGTGACCATGCGATCGTTTGATGATATGGCCAATCAAAGTGGCCAAATCATGTTTTCACTGAAATATACATGGAAAAGGAATTATCTGGCATATGGTCCATAATTTCTTTCAAATTTCATGGTTTTGAAATTTATGATAATTGAACTCTATGGTTAGTCATATTTTCTGGAAAAGTAGACAATCTCTTTTATAATAAGTTGTAACTTTCTTTCATTAAACCTGTGTTTTTACAGGGAATATCTAATGTGGTTAAATGTGCTTGTGGAGAGGAATTTAAAGTTGAAGTGGACATTTGTGTATGAAAACTTGAAAAAAGGGCATCAATTTGGGCAAAACGGAAATATGAGGAATGAAATCATCAGTTGGTTAGAATACTTGGCTTGCTTTTCAGGTAACAACATAACAATATTACTTTAGTAGTTGTTACACCGAAATTGAAAGTAGTTTGTCATGCTGCTTTTTTTTTTTTTTTTTTGTGAATAGATGGTGGTTAAAGTTGTACATATTTCCGTTGAACGCTAAATCGTACATGAAAATGCCTTTGTATCTCAGAGAATCACATTAGTTGCGCTAAATATGTCATTCATCTTTCTAAGAAATTGGTCTCTTAGGCTTTTGTTTGGATGAGGAACATAAAAATGCATTACAAACAATTAAAGAGAGGGATTTTTAAGTAACTACTTGAGCAACTAGCAAGGTAGCACATGCACCACATGAACATAACAAAACCACTAAACAAGGGATTTCCAACTAACACCTATCAAGTAGTTGCTTATAAATACCTCAACGTGCATTGCATCTAGTCATTTGAAATCCCTCCGTTTAATGTTTCATAATGCATTTTCAACTAATTTTAGCCTAAATTCCTTGGTACCTTGATGTTCCTAATCCAAATGTAGCCTTCAGAAATTGATGAAACATAGTTTGATCTTCACCTGTCTAACATGCATTCGGATAGAAACATATCTGCCATAACCCATCAGATTTGTATTGGTGAGTTCTTTGTTTCATAAAATTAACTAGAATGCCGAACAAATGCTTGCACAAAGCACTGTAGGATTTGTTTGAATGTCTAGTAGACAGCATTTCATGGATGGGAGCCCATTTTGTAGTATTTAGTAATGAAATTTAAAGATATACAGGTAAAATGGAAATTTCAGTTATTTATATATATACTTGCAAAAACTGAAAATACTTACGAGAAGTTGAGATGTATACTCTCTTATGTGTAGTCAGCTTTTTCTTGAGTTGCCGATTATATTCCCTATTTAGACAAATAAAGAAAAAACAATAAAAAAGTAAAAATCACTTGATGCCCATTGCTTCCAGTGCTGCTGAGATATCATGGACTTGATAACTCTCCACAAGGACTATGTTAGGGCCATCTTGTGGGACAACATCTTCTCTTTTGAAACTATCTTCACCATGAAAAAGTTTCTCACTGCCATACTCAACTGAGCTTTTTAGAACTAGGGTCTTATGGAGGCCAGCCAGCATGTCTTCATAATCTGTATCTCCCTTTTCCCCAACAAACACAACCACTTTGGACAGATCAATTCCCCACCTGACGGAAAGATATCTACATAGCACAATAGAACAGTAATTCAATCTTAAGAAAGCATTCTATGACTTTCTTCAGTTTAGTGTTGAATAGTATAGTAAGTAAATGAAAACCTACCTTAGTGCTTGTATTCTTGATGCAACTAGTGGAACAACATTTAATCTTGAAGCCACACGAGTGTAGACAAGGTTGCATCGGAAGCCCCTCATCCGCAATCTTTGGCGCAGGTCATCGACCCTTCTAGTCTGCATTTGATATACCAAGTAATTTTAAAAATTTATAAAACTACAAATGCATGTCTTAAGGCACCACTTTCCATTAGTAGCTTTTCTCACCTTGGCTCCTGGTTTCACATTGTAAGAGTAGCACCTAGAGCTACTTGATCCTGCATACTCCGTGATGTCATCCTCAGTCCCAGTTTCTAACCTTGCTAGCCTTGGCACCGCTGACCTCACATTCTCTCCAGGCCATCTGTACTCAATATGAGTTTCGTAATCTGCATCAGCTTCTAAATCCCTCCATGGATAATACATTTCACTCCCACTTTTGCAGACCAACGCATCAAAATCTCCTATGTTTGCTTGGCAGCGTTTAAATGCTTTCTTGGTCTCTTTCAAGCTCGAACCAGTTAACAACACAAAGCCTACTCGACCCTGGCCATAGCCTACGCTTGCTGCTTTCGTTACACTTATTAGAGTTTCCTGAAAATTCTGGGCATCATCTCCATTCTGGTCATAACAGTCAATGGCTATTACAAATAGCCTTTGTCTTCTACCAGGACAGTAATTTACACCAGTATTGCTGTTGGTTGAAGCCATTCTAGTTATGGCTTCAATGAGTTCCTTCTGTCTTAATGTTGCATCGAACTCTCCACTATGCTTGAATTCTCCTTCTACAGAGAATCTCAAAGAAAGGTCTTCCACATCTTTTAGAGAGTCACTCAATGGTTCTTCCAGAATTGGCGTGATCTGAACGCGGGCGGTGGGGTGGCGGTTTCGGGAATGTTCAACATGGGAGAGGTAGTTTCGGCAGTGTTCTGTCCATGAAAAGCGGTGTATGTTCTTTAGGCCATTCATCCTGCATTCGAACCAGAGGTTTTTGTCTCCAACAAGCTTTAGAAGTGCATCTTCTATGGCTTTCTGGTCATGTGGGTCAACTAGGAGACCGTTGTTTAGTGCCTGAGAATTGTACAGAGTCGTGAGCCACCTATTAACTTTTAGACATAAAGTAACACTACTTGCACCACATCACCATTAGAGGTGGTAATAATATAATTAAACTTACAGCCTACCTAGATAATTTGTTCATGGGGTATCTTGAAGGCATTTCTTAATAAAACTTTCAAATAATTATTAATAGGTGAGAGTAAACAAGCATAACACACTCCTAGAGAATTGCACATAGGACATTTAAGAAGTACCCTCAGAATATCCACTGGTCCTCCATTTCTGGTGGCAACCACGGGTAAACCATAAGCAGCTGCCTGAAAAACAAAAGAAATACCACAAGAATATAAATATACAAACTGCTTCGGGTAAGGAATTTGAGGCTAGAAGTGAAGCTTAAAATTGTGGTTAACCTCTATGATTGTGAGACCGAAAGGTTCCACAAGAGCTGGGTTGATGAACACTCCCTTTCAATAGTCATTCCCATAAAGTATTACTGTTAGAAACTTTGAAAAGAAACGCCTAGTGGGTAATTCGAAAAAAATAGTTGAGTCAATGTATCACACAGTAGTATGTACCTTTGTTTTTGCTGCTAGACGATATATGTCAGGCACATCTGATTGCTTGTGATGCTTGGGATAAGCCACTTGCCCATACAAATCATACTTGTCAATGAGCTTGAGCACGGTTGTAAGAACAACTGAGCTGCTATTTGACATGTCTTCAATGTCATCTCTGTTACCAAGTATCAGTGTCTGCATAGACAATAGGTATTGTTGCCAAGTTAGTTTATGCTTTCAACAATAGGGTTTTTTACTGCATTGAAGCGATTTGAGTTATGGGAAGCTTGAGTTTGAACTTTACCAAGTTGGCTAGCTCCCTAAGAGCTTGGCATTCTCCAAAGGCCTTCAGCAATGTCGTGACATTTTTCTTGGGGTCAGGACGAGACAATGCCAATATGGTTGGCTTGTGAGGGTTGGTGAAAAATCGCATCACCTGCATTGCCATCGAGCAATATCAATGGCAAAGATTTACCTTGATTCCCCAATTTTGTTTGCAGTAGGCAATAGCATGCATATTATGAGTCTAAGTCTGAGGCTAGTTTATGCATAGGAACAACTAGGTGGAAGAGTTTGCAAACCTCGGACCAGATTGGAGGCAGATGCCTTTTGTTTTGACCTCTATCGGAGCCAATCAATGATTTCAGATCTCCATCTACTTCAGTATCTTGGGCTGTAACATAGCTGAAGTCCATGCCCGGTGGTATAACCTAATGCCACCATCACACAGTGATCGATTAGTCAATCTGAGTGAGACATGGTGTTAGTGAGTCGTTTTCGTTTATGCATACTTACCACCATTCTTGGCATGTATCGGCCAAGGCAACTTACTCCACGGCGCCTCCTAACCCTAAGCTTCCTCTCTAACTTGAGATCAAAGCCATCGTAGAGTCCCCATTGCTCCTCAATCTCTTGCCTTGTGCTGGTGACCACCATTTCAGCTGAATCCAAGCCAAGCTCCTCTGCCTCGATCCTCTTCATGATTTTGTATGTTACATTGATGTCCCCCCTCGACAACCTCCCTTGTTTGAGCAATTGTTCAAACTTGTTCCGGCCTAATGAATGGCCGGTTAGCACCATTGGCACATTCAAGGCCCCAGACAAGTGAGCAGCCACCTCCCCACCATCAGCATAGTGGCCATGGATCACATAAGGCCATGTGGGTCTTCCTCCGTTGACTTCTTCACCAAGAGCTCTTGCCATGTTCACAATGTGGCCTAAAGCCCCATCCACAAATTCAGGTATGTGAGGCCAAAGTGACTCTTTAGGTATGTACCTGCAGCCATCATCATGCTTCCTCAATCAAATTCATGTATTAGGTGTATTTAGGTCTAAGAAGAAGAAAAGCAAAGGGTGATTACTTGTCACGGGGCCCACATGGGATTCGGACAATGTAGGCTCCACAGCTGCCACTGCCATCCGGTGGACATGTGAGCATCTCATTGGGTTCGCCGTAGCTGGAGTCCACCTCCGGTGAAGTGATTTGTCTAGTTAGCAGATCAACTCGATAGACTCCTTTTGTGTTGGCTAAAGCACGAGCAAGTTCCACCACATACTTGACCTAAGTAAGTAAATAAATTAGCTAATTCCATAGTCTAGTATTAATTATTTTTACCTAGTTTTGCTGATGATCTTATTTCTACCTGTCCACCTGTATCAGAATCTCTTCCGAGCTCCATGTTTTCTCCCCGAATCAACCCATGCAGGCTGCAGCAAGCGAAGAGCAAGAAGCATACATAGCATGAAAAATGCTTTTACTTACGGTAAGTGGAAATTAAATTGATTTAGCTTTGCAGTCTTGTTATTACCATCGTTACCTGATAAGGATAATGTACAGATGCCTAGACTTGTCGATATCATCTGACCATATGCGCATGTCGGATTTAGTTCTTGATGGTTGTTCCCCTCCTTTCTCCTTTTCGCCTTCCTTTTCCTTCTCGCCTTCAGACAGCTCTGAAAGGTCATCCTCCGCGTCATTACGCCCTTGCTCCCTCTCCAGCCTTCGTTTCGCAAGCCTTTGTGCGTCATCCCATGCTATCTGCACTCATGTTGTGTTTAATTGCTTCATTACTTATGCTTATACTTAATCAAATTTAATTATGCACATTAATTTTATAGTTAGTTAAAATGGAATAGGATTCCTATTTTATTTCTTTTCTTTTTTGCTTTATATTTTCTTTTAGCAAAAGGTAGATTTAGACACTAGAAAAGTTGAAAAGGAATAAGGGTGTATGTAGGTGTAAGTGTAAGTGTCTGAATCACCTGTTTCTTTTTACGAGCCAGATGCCAAATACGCCAGCACATATTCTCAAGCCTATTGCTGCGTTCACGGGTATTCCTTGTAGCTATTACCTGCAACCCAAAGTACCCATTTAACTTCATAATTTCTCATACTCAAAATAAAACCCAGTGCAAATTTCCTAGCATCTTAGATGTTTTGGAGTGAGGCCCAAGTATAGCTTCTATATTGCCTTAGTACATGACACAAATGTGTATACATCTGTTTACATTAGGTACTCAGTACCATTCTTTATGGAAAATGCATTGTTCACGAAAACAATTATGTTTTCGAAAATATTGGTATATGTAAAGAAATGTTTTGCAGAACATGTGAGGACTGGAAAATGAAAGTTAAAGTTAGCACGGGGGAGGTATGAGCTTTTAAAAGAGGATAGATTTTCACATAGATCAAAACTGCGTAAACAGATGCAGTTACATTGGCTAGAGCGGATGTGTTTTCCCATTTTCACCCTAGTTCGAAACTCCCTCATGAGCAAGAGATTGAGAGAGAGGGAGAGAGAGAGAGAGAGAGAGAGAGAGAGAGAGAGAGAGAGAGAGAGAGAGAGAGAGAGATGACCTTAACCCAAGTCCTGTGGAGATCAGACTCATCAAAGCTATTGACAACTTCTTCAACGAAGTACTTGGTGGGACTAAACAACAACTTCTCCTCCTTTACTTGTTCTTCAAACTTTGCAATTTTAACCTTCCCATCGTTCCTCTTCCTCGTGCTGCTTCCTGCGTCCAAAATTGCTTCCAAGTAACCGTTTAACCAGTCGTTTCCCGCCATCTCTCTTTATCTCTCTATCTACGTTTGGTTGTTTCAAAGACACGGGTGATGGTGACGACGACAAAATTTTTAGTGTGTGTTTCAGGCTTTTGGTATGCGAATGAAACAAGAGATAGGTTTGAATGGCTTTTATAAGATTAGTTCATCTTGCTAAAAAGCATTGGGAAAATGAGAATAAAAATACTTCAAAAAAGTTTGATTCTTGGAATCTTAATAAGTATGCAAGACAAAGAAAAATAAAAAGATTACCGCAAATGTTTGATTGATTGCAAAGTATATCTATGTACAACACAATTTGAAGAAGAATGTATGGTTTGATGCTGTGTTGAAAAAACTTATGTGTGTGAGAGAGAGAGAGAGAGAGAGAGGAGGGGGTTTCAAAGTTCCTTTGAAACCAAGTTGGGTGAAGAAGCAAGGCTCCTTAAAAAGGCTTGTCCTTTTGAATTGGTACTTAATTCATTTTAATAATTCATATAGGCTATCTACAAATTTGTCAATATGGATCGGGTGATTTTGGTTCGCTCATTTCTTTTCAGAGGTACGTAAATTAGAGGGTCAGTAATACTATTTATCTTTACATGTTATGTTGGAGGTTTCAAACTTAACTCTCGTTATAAATATCCTTGTACTCTAGGCATATATGTGTAATAAAACTAATGGGGTTTACTTTGTCATTTAGCTCTATGAGCATTATTTATTTTATGCAATAATTTTAAACCTACAATAATTTCATAATATATGCGGATTCTCTCATTTACATACTAATTTTTTATGTTAAAGAATAATTTATCATGAAGAATGAAATAATTAGAAAGAAAAAAAAATTAGTGATTGTGATATAATCAAATGACTAAATAAAAAAGTTTTGAGAAAAGTTGAAGTAAATATTGTTTTATATGTATGATTATGCATTGTACTTGAATTCTGTTCGCATGTCGACGATGCAAACGCTCAAGTTGTATTTGTCTTAATCCGAACAGACAAATTCTTTCGATCTCTATTTGTGGGCTTCATCTCTTCTCCACTAAGCCTTCCTTCTTTTACGCGCCATCGCACAACAAAATACCCACAAATGAAAGTCTACACATGGAGTGAGTGAATGGTACTTTATTGAACTTACTCTTATTTAAATTATATGATTATCCGTCTTTTTTGAATTTTACGCTAATTTAGGTTATTGTTTATTAATTTTATCATTAGTAATAAGCATCTTTGAATTATTTCTAAATGCACAGGGATAATTTTTTTGTTAAATTTTTCAACAATATCGGTTTAAAAAGCACACCTGATAGGATAATTTTATCTTTATTTTTAATAAATATCCTTGAGAAATTTAATGAAATGATTGTCCTTACATATTTAGATATAATTCAGGGATGTATATTACTATAGTAAAATTGATACATAATAATTAAAATTAATGTAAAATTTATGAACGATGATAATAATTTCTCAATATATATATGATTGTAATATTGGGAGAAGTCGAAGATAACATCACCCGTCTCCTTGGAATAAAAAAATTTCAGTGAAGCTTTCTCTACCTTTTATGATGGCCTCAAATATATTCCAGTTAGTAGTAGTCATACAGAGATCATTTCAAAAAATTTAGAAGTCCCAATTTAAGAATTTCATTATTTCTAATTAGAATATGCTAATAACTATTGATATGATACTCGATCTTCATTTTATATGGGGAAATAAGATTCGTAAAGTAAAAATGTCGGTAATGACTGTCATAGTTAGATGAGTATCCGCTAAACAATATTGCAACAAATATTTGTATATAAGAAAAGAAGAAGAAAAAAAAAGAGATAGAATTTAATGAGATTAAGAATTGATGTTTTTGTAATATGATTATACGAGAGTCGAGTTAGATTTTAAATTTTTAGTTAGAATAAAGACGAATACAACTTGTTGATAGTTGACACTATATTGAATCAGATTTACTGGACCGTATGCTTACATCTCAAATACTAAACATGGGTTAAGCTCACACAACTTACACAACCCTAACAATGGGTTCAACATGGGATGACATGTGGACATATCTCTATTCTCGATTTATGTGTCATATGTCAGCATTACAATCGAGATATTTACTACCTCATTAATCCATATAAAATAAGTGCATATTTTCCGGTGAGGTAACAAATATTTATTATTCATTATTATTTTGTCAAAATTATTATTTACTGTTTCCTCTTTCAAACAAATTTACTAACTTGGTTGTCAGAGATGCAAAAGAGGGACCGGTATCATACGGTGATTGGACGAAGAGTAATCTTAAATTAGAACATTTTGTGCTTCAACACTACTATATCAGGTAATGACAATATTCCACTAATTAAATTGCATTGAGATGAATGTATAGTTGAGTGAAGTAGTGTTCTTGTTAGGCATTTGGGATCAGATTCCTTAAAGCAAAGACGTTTGTCATCTCAGAAGCAAAGATTGTCACTCAGTGCTCCACTAGTTACCGTGATGCTTCTGCAATTGCCTCCCAATATTGAGAAAGAGAATATATATGAGGTCTATTTCGTTATTTACGAATATTAAACTCGAGATGTAGTATCTCTCAGAGTCGTATCACGTTACTAGTCGAATAGTACTAATTCTGGGCAGGACTAATACTTGAAGGAAAAAAACAAAAAGATGGAAAATTAGAGGCTATGGAAAGAGATGGAGAGTATGACGATGTGGGAAAGTTACATCATAATGATAGAGGAAGGTGGATATGGGGCTCAAATCAAAACCGAAAGGGAAAACAAATAAATAAATATATGCTTGCCATTTGAATTTTGGGGCAATTGGAATTCCATGGATATTTCAAGGAATATCCAATGTGGGTACGACTCTTAACAAATTTATGGCCGTTCATTTCTCAGTCTCTCCCTCCCGCCCCGTGCATCTCACATCCAAAACATCCACTTGGGCACTCCACTACTTAACTTCTAGGCTTTGTTTCACATTATAGGCCGCTTCATAATTAAGCGGTCTGTATTTCTTTCAAGAAACTTGTAATTCAAGTTAACCTCTGGGCGGAGGCGGGGTGGTAGGGACTTCCCAGTATTTATGCCTTTCAGCCTCTGGTTCTGGGTTTAAATCTCACAATCTTTGGTCGAGTCTTCTAGTTGGGAGTTCAAACCTCACAATCTTCTGTCGAGTTATGATTTAAGCGTTCACACAGTTGAATGTTCGGTTGTGTGGACTTCAGTTTACCAGTCAGGATTGAGTCCGAAGAACTTGACTTTGGATGAGTTCGGATACCAAAAAAACAAAACAAAACTTGCAATTCAAGTTATTAAATGATTTCCAATATTAGTTTTTTGTTTCATCGAAGAATATGAGTGCGTATCAAAACTTGCAAGAGCATTGGCAATACCTACAAGTGGTTATTTGGGTACGAGGGAAATTCTGGAAGCCAAACAGGCAGTTCCCGCCTGAAAAGTCAAATTCCTATTCATTTTCCGGCAATTGTAAACTCTCCAGTCAAGAACGAACAACCTACAGAACCTAGCTAGCTAGAAAGTAGAGACAAACCCAACTCGGTGTGTAGTTTAAGGAATACAAGCAATCGTAATATTTGCAAAACAATCCCACCCAATTCAAAAATTTGAAACAGGGCTTGCTGTTCAAATGACATTGTCGTGTCATTCATAGCAGCAGCAGCTGCAAGTCTATTACAATTCACCTATTCTCATATTCCATCAAGTTGCAACGAAATATCACAACTAATGGACTGAAAGAACAAAAAATGTTAAGGTTTCAAGGACCTCTTTCAAGCTAAAACGAATCCAGGAAATACAAGCAAAAAGAAAGAGTAAGCACAAAGAGAGGCACTGCGTGAAATCATAGCTGCTGATCAAGAATAGGATCTTTAGGAGTTCTTGGAGATCCCAGGTATTCAGAAACACCAGAAGCATAGTCCTTCAACCAGGAAGTGCTGCGTGTCAACCATCCTGGTTCTTCCAGGTCTTGTACATGAAGCATGCTCTTCCTTTCTTCTTCCACCAGTATCTCTAACCACCTCTTGGCCATGAAGATCTTGATAGCTTCTACACCTTTTTCAACTACATGGGAGGGTGGAACTACAAGAGGGTTCCCATCCACATTAAGCTTGGTCAAATTGTCAAGGCGTCCAAAGGTATCTGGCAGAGCGTGAAGCTGATTGTTACTGACATCGAGTTCCTTGAGGTTGGTTAAATCACCAAAGGTGTCTGGGAGCTCAGTGAGGTCAGTAAAATTACTGCAGAGATTAAGGATTTGGAGTTTGGTCAGTCGGCCAAAGGCTAGAGGAAGCCCGCGGAGCTCATTGAAGTGAGCGTCAAAATAGCATAGAGACTTTAACTCGCAAATAGAGGATGGAAGGGACCGGATTTTATTTAGCTGGATAGAAAGCTTCTGAAGCTTGGACAACTCATATCCAATGTTGGTTGGCAAGTATGTGAGGCCGTTGAAGCTCACATCCAACTCCACCAATGACCTAATCACATTTTACAAAAGAAAGATACAAATCATTTCATTTCTCACTCACACATGAATATTTAATAAACAATCAATCAGCCTTAAATTAAAGAAAAAAATAAACAGAAAGCTTTACATTTTCGAATTTACCTACCTGCATTGACAGATAGAGTCAGGAAGTGCACTCAGCTTGTTGCCCCCGGCATTGAAGAATTTCAAATTTTGCAGCATCCCAATTGAGTCTGGCAGTGACTCCAGAAGATTTGAAGACAAGTTTAGCTCTTCAAGCATCTCTAATCCAGCTATTGAATCAGGAATAATCTGTTCACGACGTTTATTTATTTATTTTTAATATTCATAGTCTAAATCTTAACAAGTTAATGGAAGCAAATCAAGTCTAACCTTGAGTTCATTGTTGGAAAGATCAAGGTGGAGCAAACCGTGAATCTGGCCAAAGGCCTCAGGCAAGAACCGCAATCCCTTACCCGAGAGGTTGACCCGGTCAAGACCTGTCCCGGAGGCCTGCTGTAGAATCCCAACAACTTCCTCATGGACTTGGTCGGTGTCCGGTTCCTCTTCCTTAGCATCCTTCTCCTCTTCCATGACACCCGACTCAGCCGACTCATAAATCTTTATGAGCCTCTGCTCAGCCTCCTTCAGAAGCTTCTCGTAGGCCAAGTGCAACTCCTCCAGCTGCACAATCGCCTTGTAGCCTTGCTTCTCCTTCTCCGCGGACTCGCGGTACTCTTGCTCTCGCTCTGTCAGATGGGCCCGCCACTGAAGCCTATCCACGTCAGCTGGACGGGGAGAGAGCACCAGCTCCTCTAGTTTCTTTGCCAAATCAGACTCAATATCTGCGAGCCTAGCCTTAGCTGTGTCGACAAACTCGTGGTCGGGTTGGTCACCGAGGGTTTTGAGGACGGAGCGGGTCTGGGACACGTCGCTCACAGCCCGGGTCATGGCGGCCAGGACTTTCGGGTCAGACAAGTGGGGCATCTCATGAACAATCTGAGTTTGACCAGATGAGGATGATGATGACATGGATGGATCGGAGGATTTGGATGGTGGTTGAGGGTCATCAATGCTGATGGTTTGGAGGTCATCAATCTGGATGGTTTCAAGGTCAGAAATGTCAGTGGTTGCGGTATGCTTGGCCCCCAAGGAGGGGACGCGGGCCATGACATAGGAAAGGATCGGGAAGTTGGTAGGGTTGGGATCCATTTGGCTTGGCTTGGATTGAATTGGATTGAAAATTGGGAAAAAAAAAGGTAGAGAATTGGAGATACAGAGCTAAAGGTGATGACTTGTGATCAGTAGCAGAACCAGGAATTCTTCCCAAACTTGAAAAGGTGTAAAAAAAAAAAAAAAGAGGATCAAATACAGAAGCAAACCAATTTCAGTGAAATGAATCAATCAAAAGAGTAAAGGCAAATGAACGCATTTTCAGAAACCGCAATACCCAAATCCAATCCAACTAATATCCAAATAACCAGTTCAATCAATACCAATAAATTCAATCCGTTCACTCTCTGTATGGTTTGCCTACTACGTTCGTGAATAAGGAAAGCTTACGATATTGCTAAAAGGGTAATGGGTAAAATAGCTTTCGACCTGAAGGTCGTATATGAACAAGAAACAGATCAGAAGCTCAATCAATTGAACTCTACGAATTACCTATCACAATATCCAATCAATTCAATCGAAACTTGAAATTCTTAGCCCTAAAGAAAATTTTCAAGAGAAAAAACCCAACTGAGAATCAAAGAAACTGACTTTGAAACTTGGGTGGTCTCCGCTTGAAGTTGGGGTGGTTGGAGCTATGTTGGTCGCCGGCATGAGCTGGGTTGCTAGAGAGGAGAATGAGGGTCGCGAATGGCGTGGGTTTCAATTGATCTGATCCAAAACAAGTTATGGGGACTGAAGGGTTGAAATTCAATAGATTGGTTTATGAAGGAGGCGTTGTTTGCGATGGAGTTGGAGGGCGTGGATACCGGAATGGATGATGGAGCTGACAAAGTCAGCTTTGATCATTGTTTTGACACCATCTCTGCTACCAGAAGTAGGGATAAGACTCCGCTGTGTACTTTCTACTTAGTGAGCACAGCCACTCCAAAATCGCATCATACGGCTCCCAATATTTCAAATGATTGTTTTTTTTTTACCATGTAAAGATTATTTTTACTAAACAAATAAAATCATTTAATCATTTATTTACCACCTCTTACTTATCAGATTATATATATATATATATATATTATAATAATAATAGTGTGAACCGTTTAATTTTTAAATCATTATATTAAATATCGTTTCTATAAAAAATAAAAAATAAAATTAGAAATTATTTAATTATTCAGATGTATCAAATAAATTAACGATTTTAATAATAATTAAAATGTTCATGACAAACTATGTATTTAGTAATATATATATATATATATAAATGATTAGATGATCTGTCATTTTTTTTTAATTTAATGTAAATGATCTTGAAATTATGATTTATGAGTTGAATAATTTTAATTATAATATATGTGTAACAATAATTAAATGAATCAAAATAGTGATATAAGGAGATACCACAAGGATGAGAGGTATTGTCCTATCTTAAGTTAAAATTAATAGTTTTCTATAATGATCTTAACTGTTATTAAACGATAATACTTATATCCCATCATTCGTAGTACCTCCTCGTACCACTTTTTTCGATATATTTAATAAATATTGTATATACATCATAATCGTACCCATTCAACTCTTAAATAATCGTTGTAGGATCATCTTCCCAAAAATAACTTTGAACATTTTTTAGTTATTTATATATAAAAACTAAATAGATTGTTCACTATGAGAATCTTCATTATTACTAACATATTCACTATGAGAATCTTCATTATTACTAACACTGTTGATTCTTTGTGTGAAAATGATCTTAAAATGACTATTTAGGCATTGAGTAGTTCCAATTCTCGAATATGTATAAGGATCAATAAATATATCAAAAAATGATGGTATTAAAAGGTACTGTCGAGGCGAGATGCCAAGTATTATTCATTATTAAAATAGTTGGTTGCTCATATATACGAAGTATTAAACAATCTCAATCTACTTTGATTAATTTTTTTCTTAATCATAACTTTTAAATGATATTTTAAAAAGACTAAAATTGGTATCCCATTTTTGCGGTATCTTCTCGTTTATTATGTTTAATTATCAAGTTTTCTTTAATATTATATCATAATATGAATCATATAACTCTAAAAGCGTTCACCCAAAGAATCAATCCAATAGAAGGTGGTCTAGCAAGTTATACGTATGAACTAAATGATATGTTCCATATAATTATCTTAATATATTGTTATCAATACCTTTAATATTTTTTTTATTACAATGGAAGGGGAATTTTTTAGAAATTATTCATAATATGTCATCGAGGTTCAAATTTATGTTTGACACGATTCACATAGTCTAGATTTGGTAGGATTACTTTATTATTTGGTCAAAGAATCAATTGTATATTTGTTTCCAAGTAGAAGTAGGACTCATTCCTATGTTTTTTCCCTTCCGTTTGTATACATATACTCTTCTTCTACACATGAATAACATACAAAAATATCCAGTCAATTCATACTTTCGACATGGTATTAGAGCGCTAATTCATGTACATGGTTATTTTTACCACTACACAATATCCAACACTGCATACCCTAACATAGTATATGTAAGACCCGTGTCCTGGAGGGAACGGTGAACAATCCCACATTCCTGCGAGGGGGAATGGTATGGGAGAGGATGGTGGTGTGCCTTAAAGGTGTAGACACACACCTATCTAGCACTAGGTCTTTTGGGAGCTCAAGTGGCTTTGGAGGGGATTGGAACTCCAAAGTTAAGCGAGTTAAGGCTAGTACAATTCCATGATGGGTGACCCCCTGGGAAGTTGCACCATGAGCTCCCGAAAACAAAACCGTGAGGGCGAGGTCCAAAGCGGACAATATGGTGCTAGATGAGTCGGGTCCTAACCGAGGAGGGTCGGGTCCTGACAATTTGGTATTAGAGCTGGACCCCGACCGGGAAATGTGCCAGTGAGGACGCTGGGCTCTAAGGGGGGTGGATTGTAATACCCGTGTTCTGGAGGGAACGGTGAACAATCTCACATTCCTGCGAAAGGAAATGGTCTGGGAGAGGATGGTGGTGTGCCTTAAAAGTTTAGGCACACACCTATCTACCACTAGACCTTTTGGGAGCTCAAGTGGCTTGGGGGGGGGGGGGGGGGATTGGAACCCCAAAGTTAAGCGAGTTGAGGCTGTTGCAATTCCATGATGGGTGGCCCTCTGGGAAGTTGCACCATGAGCTCCCGAAAACAAAACCGTGAGGGCGAGGCCCAAACCGGACAATATGGTGCTAGATGAGTCGGGTCCTGATCGATGAGGGTCGGGTCCTGACAATTTGGTATCAGAGTCAGACCCCGACCTGGAACTGTGCCAGTGAGGACGTTGGGCCCTAAAGGGGGTGGATTGTAAGACCCGTGTCCTGAAGGGAACGGTGAACAATCTCATATTCTTGCGAAGGGGAATGGTCTGGGAGAGGATGGTGGTGTGCCTTAAAAATGTAGGCACACACCTATCTAGCACTAGGCCTTTTGGGAGCTCAAGTGGCTTTGGGGGGGATTGGAACCCCAAAGTTAAGCGAGTTAAGGTGCAATTCCATAATAGGTGACCCCCTGGGAAGTTGCACCATGAGCTCCCGAAAACAAAATCGTGAGGGCAAGGCCCAAAACGGACAATATAATGCTAGATGAGTCGGGTCCTGACCGATGAGGGTGCAATTCCATGATGAGAGTTTTTAACATTCACTCTCCAACTTAAGGGGGGAGTGTTAGGAAATATAATAAGTTTGACACGATTCACAGTCTAGATTTGGTAGGATTACTTTATTATTGGGTCAAAGAATCAATTGTATATTTGTTTCAAAGTAGAAGTAGGACTCCTTCCTATGTTTTTTCCCATCCGTTTGTATATATGTACTCTTCTTCTACGCATGAATAACATACAAAAATAATCAGTCAATTCATACTTTTGATAATGTTCCCTATAATTATCTTAATATATTGTTATCAATACCGTTAATATTTTTTTTATTACAATGGAAGGGGAAATTTTTAGAAATTATTCATAATATGTTATCGGGGTTCAAATTTGTAATTAATTATCTACAAGTTAATATTAGAATCAACTGAATTAAATCTATTTAATTGTTAATTTATTTGATGAATATAAATAACTAAATAATTTTTATTTTATTGTGTTCATTACCAAAAATATTCTTCATTTAATGATTAAAAAACAAATTAGTGATTATAATATATATAAACAAATATAAAAATAACGATAAAGTTTAGAAATCACTATCGACTATCGAGTTTGTTCAATCGTGTTATCTTAGACAAGAAAATTAATGGATGGTCAGGCACAGCGTGCCAAGTGTAGGTAAAATGACAAACTGAATAAATTTGATACCCACTTAATTAATTAGGTGTTGAATTTGGGTCCATCCCTCCACTCTTTTCACATGCGAAATTATGACGTGATTAATAAGATATTTCTGACAGATTTCCATATTAAAAGTTCGTCTGAATCTATATTTTATATGCTGTGATATTCATCGAGTGAGAACGTCGACTAAGCTAAGAGCGATACAAATATGGCCGAAGCCCAAAGGCAGCAGCTAGCCTCACCACTTCTTCCATGGAGGCTCCGCCTCTTACTCTCCTCCGCTGCCTTCGCCACGGACGTCTCGCGGCGTTCAAACGGCAGTGTCAACCGTGGTTTCAACAACTTGCTAGACTTCAAATCCCCTCCTATAAAAAAGCCTTTCAAAAACCTGGAAAGCTCCGACGTCACCGTCGACGCTTCCCGCAACCTCTGGTTCCGACTCTACACTCCTACCGCCGCATCTGCCTCAGCCGCTCTTCCCGTCATCATCTTCTTCCACGGCGGCGGGTTTTCCTTCATGGCCGCTAACTCAAAACCTTACGACGATTTCTGCCAGCGCCTCGCTCGGGAACTTCCCGCCGTCGTCGTCTCCGTCAACTACCGCCTCGCGCCGGAGCACCGGTACCCGTGCCAATACGACGACGGATTCGACGTCTTGAAATTCATGGACAGTCACTTAGACTTCGAGGGCGGGAATCTCAAACAGTGCTTCCTGGCGGGAGACAGCGCCGGCGCAAACATCGCGCACCACGTGGCAGTGAAATCGAGCGAACACGTGTTTAAAGATCTTAAAATTGTCGGGTTATTGTCGATCCAACCGTTTTTCGGAGGAGAAGAACGAACCGAGCCGGAAATAAAATTGGTCAGAGTGCCGTTGGTAAATGTGGAGCGAACCGACTGGCTGTGGAGGGCCTTTTTGCCGGACGGGTCGGATCGGGACCACCCGGTGGTGAATGTATTCGGGCCGAGATCAGTGGATATATCGGGGGTTCATTTTCCGGCGACGATAGTGTTTGTGGGGGGATTCGATCCGTTACAGGAGTGGCAGAAGAGGTATTACGAGGGGTTGAAGAAAAGCGGGAAAGAAGCTGAGCTGGTGGTGTATCCGAACGCCATTCATACTTTCTATTTGCATCCCGAGCTGGAGGAGTCCGCCATGTTTATTAAGCAAGTTCAGGATTTCATGCAATTGCAGTTGCTCAAGTCAAACTCAAGCACCAAAGAGACCTAATTCTCCTTTCAATTTTTTATTGTGGGTTGTTCCGCGACTGTTAGTCCGCCTAATCAGTGCCTAGTTCCGCGACTGTTTATAATAAAATTAATAAAAAATTTATATTTTTAATATTTATGATTTTTAATTCAATTTATTTATTTAGATAATTAATTTTTTATTGTTTGTTGTTTGGTTGTCTCTAGTCTGCCTAGTCAGTGTCCACTGTTCAAAATGGCATCTGCTTAGTCTGCTTAAGAGCTCAAATGTGATAAAATGCACTGCATAATGATTAAGCGTGTATGTGGATTTACATATATATCCTTATATATATTTAGTTATATAAGTTATTTTATTTATTAAATACTTAGTTCATAATATAAGTATTAAGTAAAACAAAGATAATAAATTAACAAATATAGTATTGTATGATGAAATTAATAACAAATTTATATTTTCAATATTCATGATTCTCAACTCAATTTATTTATCTAGATAATTAATTTTTATTTTGAGGGTATTCATTATGTTACTAATTTGTTGAATTGGGGTTTTTTTTTTTAAAAAACCGCTTAGATGCTAGGCTCCTATTGACCTCCCTAGGAGTGCGTAACGCGATTTTGAACTTTGTCAGTGCCTAGTCAGTGCCTAGGCGCTGGAAAGTGCAGAATATCCTCGCATATTGACTAGGCGTCTAAATATATCTACTTATAAATCCTTATATATATATATTTAGTTATATAAGTTATTTTATTTATTAAATACTTAGTTAATAATATAATTATTAATTATAACAAAGATAATAAATTAAAAAACATAAAATGTCGTATAATAAAAAACTTACATTTTCAACATTTATGATTCTCAACTTAATTTATTTATTTAGATAATTTTTTTTTTATTTGTTGTTCAACGGCTGCTAATCCGCCTAGTCAGCGCTAGAAGGTGTGAAACTGCCCCACATATTGACTTAGCGTTTAGATGAATTTGCAATACTTTGTTAATACTATAATTATTAATTAAAACAAAAATAATAAATTAAAAAAATTAAAAAGTACTGAATAAAATTAATAAAAAAACTTATATTTTCAATATTATTTCCAATTCAATTTATTTATTTAGGTAATTAATTTTTATTTTAAAATTATTTGATAATATTTATTATATTACTAATTTGTTAAATTTTGTTTTAGAAAAAGAAAAAAAAAACCCGCAATTCCTACCAGCCGCCTCAGAAACGACTAACGTCATTTTGAACTGAAAGTGAGATATGTAAGTGTTACTTATATGACATGTTTTCTCAAGGAATGCATCTTACAATGTGGAGTTATAATATTTGATGTCTTTTTTTTTTCTCAGCTGTTAGCAATGCTAAAAAGTTAAATGGTGCAAAACAGATCTATATTATACAAGTCCCAACTCCAAAGGTCATAGGTTTTTTGAAAGAAACACTAGAATTAGAATTATTATTTGTTGAGATATGTACTCTCAAGTGTCAACTACAGTCTACAGAGATTGCATAATCTGCCCAAAGGAAACCCAAATGTTGCGTAAGGTAGCCAAAACTTGAAAACTTCGGTGTACCTTCGTGTTCCCACTTTCGAAATCTAGAGTTCAGTTAAGAAACTAAACCTTCTGGTTCTGATCTAAAGCTTATATCAAGCACTAATGTGCACTTCACTTCTTTCCACAACAACCAACAATGCCAACACTTGCTTTCTGAATTCTCTTTACAAATTTACCTGAACAACACAAAATTGTAATGCCTTAATATCCCAGGAGACTTGAATACAATGAATTTCTACGATTTCTGATAATGGAATGAAATATATAAATTTACAACTTAACGAATCTTGGAAAATCACATATATAAATATATGATTTTAACCCATTATTCAAATATGGTTTCAAACTCTGTTTTTCTTGTAAGAAACTAGCTTTTTTAAGGGACTATTTGTTTTTAGTTAGTTTCTGTGGTTGAGATATTAAGAAAAGAATGGTAGGAAGGGAAAAGAACTAAAAAATATTGGGGAAAATAAGTGATGGGGAACAGTGATGGTAGGGAGGGGAAGAAATAAGGAAGAATGAACGAAAACAAAATCCTGAAGACAAAAGATGCATACATTGGTTTGTATTCATGCTAGTAATAGTTTCATTGTCCTCCGTTTCTTCTATGGTTTTTACTTCAAAAACTACTACTTTACTGCATTCTCCTTTTTTTTTCTTCTCTCTCTCATTGCCATCTTTCCCTCTATTCCAATTAGAACAAAAAAACATAAGCCCAACAAAATAGAACGCAAACAAATTCCCACAGGAATTAATAAGAATAATTTACCTTACATTGCTCTCACTAGCATCAAGAAGAATCAAACCCACTAGCCTTTCTCAATCGCTCATCTCCTGGTTTTATCAAGCACCTCAATGTATCTCTTTGGGATCCCATATTGTTCAATCATATGCTTTGCCAGATCATCAATCACGCCTCCTTGAACCATAACCTCGTGCCCTTTCTTACCTGAAAAGAGAAACATATATGGGTGTTCATAAGAAAACTAGGGAATCCTCAAAATGTCACAATCAATTACTATTCCCATACAACCAAACCGGCAAGCCACACTTCATACTATTGATGAAAAGTTATCAGGTTCAAACAGGAAGAAACAATGCTCACCAAAACTGATAGGAGAACTGATAGTGTCTTACCCACTCTTACTTGATATGAAAGTAACAAGATTACCATCTTTTCAAATATATGTACAAGAAAACAAAAATGAGACAAAATCACTTCTGCCCATCATCAACAAAAAAGAAGAAATAAAAGGTACATATTTAACACTAAATTATTCCCCTCAGATGAAGGCTAAAATAAATAACGGGTCAATAAGAATAAATAATGCACCCCACTAAACAGTAGTTCAGAGAGCACAATGAAGCACTGCACCTGGTAGTTCAGCCACTGTTGTGCTGCAAGCAAACTTCTTCTGTAGCTCTGATGCCAAAGCCTCAGGATCCACCAAAAAAGATTCCAGACCTGCTAATTTGGTCACTTTCTTATTACCTTGCCGCCTTTCTGTCATTATCTGTATTGTTTTCAAACCACCTTCACGAACAACGGACTCACTTCCCCTCGTTACAACGTGATGGGCTTGCATCCGGTTTACAAATGCAGCTCCCAAGTCTTTCTTATGAATTTCTGTCGGGTATGTTGTACCTTTTTTAATGGCACCCTTGAACAGTGCATCACATAATATTGGATCCAAAACCACAATGGATTTATTTTCCGGCTTAACCAGGTTTTCTTTTTCAATGTATTCAAACACAATATCAGTAGCATCGGAAGCACTGTAAAGCTTTCCTGTGTCAGCCCCTACGGAAGCCAATATAGGATTTACATGTACACTTGGTTTATAGATCTCGGCCACTTCAAGCATTTTAAGAGACCGACTTTCAGAGGCAGTTTGAGCACCAGTTTGAACAGTTTTCTCCACCTGCCGTTTCTCTGGCTTAAATGATGAGTAATCTGAATGCTTGCGGTTAACAGATAATAATACAGACTCCTTTTTGTATTTATCTTCTTTCACTGTAATCTGCACAGTGGAGCCAGCATAAGGTAAGCAAAGAAAGATGATTAACTGATAAAAACCATTGAGGGTACAAGACCATCAAAATTTAATCACATTTACTGTGCAACTCCCCGCTTCGCTACAAACAAGCTTATAACCCCCTATCTGCACACACCAGATATTTCTAACAATGACACAAACTAATTACTGCTAATCTGCTACTACAATACAAATTACCGTCTATGCATACATCCGCAGAAAAGGTGCCCATGAATTTTTTCTCCAATTACATAGACCATTGAACTAACCTAAGCAAGTCATGCCCTCTTCCTTTTTTGACAAGCATGATTCTTGTTCTTCTTAATAAACACACCAAGGGAGCATATAACCGTGAAAATTAAGAGAAAAAGAATCACCAAACAAAGAAATACACTGCTGAAACCCAGAACAGGAAGACCATGCAACTGATTTGTAAGAATTTGAATTCTTCTCATTTCAATTTTTTCTCGCCTGCAATAAAATTTTTAGTCTCTCTTCTAAATTCCAATGCAATCTTGCTAATAAATAACGTCATACCTAATGCTCAAAAATCATGTTAACATGTGTAAGTAACTTTGAAAACATTTTAACTTAATTCTTCATATATGCCCTGAATATAATCAAGCATGATCTTAGATAACTAAAATACAGATTTAAAATTATCAAATTGCCATGCTATGTTGTCCAAAATTTCTAAAGACCCACATCACTTCTGCATCCTGTTAATTACTATCAATTGGTCCATTCCACATTTCATGCAATAACTCATAGAAGTTTAAAACTCCGTGGTTCACATAATCAAGAAAATAAAAAAATATCAATGCAGATGGGAGCTCCCAAAAATGACTTGGTTAAAAAGGTTCTGTTAGAAGAAAATGAAAGATGCACACACCAATCCAGCAGAAGATTTAGCTTGTAACCACTTTGACAATTTCTTGTATGATGATTTCTTGATGTCTAGTGTTACGCCTGAAGGCCTACAAGGTAAAATATGGTTTGACCTGCAAACAGATAGTGATATTTTTCATCAATAAGTGTTTGCCCCAGAGAGAGAGCACCAGAGAGAATAGTATCAGAGAGAGACCATGCAGAAACAATATCATATATTTATCATACCATAACGTACTTCCAGGCATGGGAAGGTCTTTATCCTTAACAGTTGTATGCAATGCTTGCAAAAGGCATTTTTCCAAAAGCAAGTCTACATCCTCAGTGGAAAGAGAATGATGATCCTCCCCAACCAACTGATAAGCAGTAGGATCGTCTGCTACCTTCAGATCACCTACATGTACGGTTATTTGTTCAGCAATGTTGTTTCCAGCATCAACTGGTGCCACAGAAGAAGAAATAGGTTCCGATAGAACATCAGAAACATCAACAGGTTGTCCAATTTCTTTATCATTAATGCCACTCTGTTGATCATTAGAACCATCACTTGCACCAGCGTATGAATTAGAAATTTCTGATGACAAGGTAGGATCCTCAAACACAGCATCTTCATAAAAGCCTGCATTTGGCACATAAGGGGACTCAACTGATTCCCTGGTGAAAAAATCCGCAAAATGTTACTTATATAAAACATCAGATATTGATCAAATTTTTGGTCGGTTTCCACTAATACTTGCCAGAGTAAGTCGTGATAGTAGTGAGCAATTTTTAAGGCCTTCCCTCGCAACCCAGCTTTTGATGCTTCAGTGCTGCTCATGGTGGTAGTCCCCACCTATAATATTAAAAAATAACATAATTCACTAACATTCATTTTAATTCATGAATAAAATAAAGGTTTTTGTTGATTCATGACTGTCCTAAATGCACAGCATGTACCATTTATAGAGAAGCTTACAGCAATTGGAGCTGGATTTCCTGGAACTTTTATTGCCCATGTTTCCCCTGCTTTAAATGAAGGCAGACCTTCAGCAGGTATGCTGATACCAGGGAACATTAAATCTGCCCCTCCAATTATATATCGAGAAACCTCACCCCCTTTCAGCATGAAAGAAGGCAAGAGATCAGGGACCTTCCAAAGAGCGTAAACTGAAACGGAAAACCATCAAAACACTGAATGTATTGCTTATATGCTGAAGAATAGCAAATTTCACATGATTGATCACGCTCTACCAGAGACTCCTTCCACCTTTTAGTCACCAAATTAGGAAGTGAGAATCCAAGATTTATTTTTCTTAAGGTTCCTTTTAAAGTTTTAATAAATTACTCTAAAATGCTTTACTCATAGCTCGGGGTCACCATTATTCCAAACCAAATTTGGGCGCGGACTTCAGCTACTTCTTTTAATTTCTTTATCCGTAGTAACTGCCACAAGCAGGATCATGCATGAACATTTTGACATAACCAGGATCGTAATAGAATATTTTGACAGATTAAACATCAAGAAAATAATATTTGAAAAGGCGTCATACCTGTGGGAAAAATGTCTGTTCCACGCCCATCAATATCAAAACATATAGGAGAGCCTCCCTCTATACCATATACATGGACCCGGTTTTGAAACTTCGCAACAGCTATCTCTACCTAGAAGATTAATTTCATACATTGCAGTTGTCAGTAACCAATATTTACTTATTCTTAAGTTTGACATTTGCAAAATACTTATATTAAATATAAAAAGTAAAACACTTATTCCTTTTGAAATTCAAACTGGATGTTTTGCTATCAAATAGCTTGTGAATGATTACATTTTAGTTAATGGCACAAGCACTCGCTGCAATTGGCCATAACTAGTACAAACTTTTAGTAAGCTTGTCATATTTCAAATGAGAGCACTAGCGAAAATAACAGCCAAAACAGTGGAAAATCAAATAGAGTAAAACCCATATAGCAGCAAATTTTCGAAAATCTGAAGGCCTACTAAAGTGCATTTACTGAAAAAAATCAAAATCCAAATGGAAATGATTTCGTTATGCATATTTTATTTATATTAGCAGTTAGCACCCCCTAATACTACTATAATTCTGAAAACACACAAAAAAAGGGAAACTTTTCTCAAATCCTACGCTACATCAAATGGGACTAACAAACAGAGATCATATTGGGTAGTTGAGTTTACCAGAAGTGTTTAAGAACAAATAAGAAACTAATACCCCAATCCCAATCCGAACTCAAATACCAAACACTAGAAGTATTAGAATTTATCGAAAATATCAAGAAATATACTCAAAAGTTATCCAAAACATCAAGGCAGCAGCACCAAAACCCACAAACACACTGAACCCATCTCCAAATGGAAAATCCCGAGCAAGCCCATTACCATTAATTGTAAAAAAAAAAATGAACACAAAAATCATCAATCAAATGACCTTTTGTTGGGATTTAGAAAAAGGAGACGGTTAAACACCAACCTTGGGAGGAAGTAAGGAATCGATATCGGACTCAGAAGCTTTGGGGAATTTTTCTTTTAGGTTTCTCTTGAGCTTCTTCCTATCAGCCCCTGACAATCTCTGGTGTGACCTTGCTTCCACTGCCTTCTTAAACATCTTTCCTTCTCTCTCTTTCTGAGAATCTATTTCGCTGACCTTCCTTTTTTCGACTGTGTTATTCCTTACGAATCTCCTCAGCTTCAGTAATATTCAGAGACAATGTTCTCGAGCCAAATTTGTTAGGGCGCTGCGTTCTCACTTCTTGGGCTTCCATTCAATGAGTGCACTAGGCCCAAAATAAATCATGGGCTATCAGGGCACCAGCCCAATATAAATCAGCTGCCAATACAAAATCAGGCAGATATAAATCCGTTGAAATAAAAAACTAACTAGATTCAAATTGTTATTGATAATCTGATTTGAATTTAGCCAGCTAAAATCAAACTGCTGTATTAATAACAGTTTCGTTTCATTTTGAAAATCGTTAAAGTTTAAACCGAACCATTAATGTTCTTATTTATTAGTTAATATTTTTCACTTTATATTTATATGCTAATATACATATTCATATATATTTTATCCCACTTAATCCTTACTTATTTTGTGCTACTTGCAAATTTAGATTATATTGAAACATAACATGTCATATATGAAATTTAGAATGTTCAAAATTTTAATTTGTTGATATATATGAATAAAATCGTAATGTGAATAAATGAAATTTTCATAACAATGATGGAATATTTTTGAATATATATATATATGTTTTGGACATATATATATATAAAAAATCATTATTTTTATACATATATGTTGAAAGACCTCTCACTTAATAAAAAAAAAAGAGACTCATTATTGAATTTTAATGCACTAATTAGTTTTTGATTTAGTAATTCTTCTTATTCTAATATGAAAACAAGTCCAAAGTTGACATATAATTAAAAATAATCTTGCTATTGAATTTGAAAAATTAATATAATTAAATATCACTCATTTTAATATATATATATATTTACATATATCTTATAGAAAATAATAAAGAGATACAATTGTGTAAAAAAAAGAAAAAAAAGTGACTTAGGAGATTGGTTACTACATTACCATCTAACTCGCTGCAAGTCGGTCCATTTGTATTGAATGCTCACTTTCTAATGCAGCAATGCAACCAAACGCGTACCCTTTTAGGTAATAATAGAGGTTGCATAATTAATATATTTCAAACACACCGGCCAAATTGAAAATCACCTTCCATTGTGGTCATTTGTATATGATTTTTATTTCAAATATTCTAAAATTGGCATATATTGCTTTATTCTGCCTTATGAATTGTGATTTTTCTCTGTTAATCGACCAGAAAATATCTTATTATTCTATTCCAAATTTAAATATCGTTAAATTTATTGATGTGATAATTTTATTACAAAATTAATACGAGCTTTACTCATAAAAAATAGTAACTTGTCAATTTCTCCCTGAGATTGTATTCTATTGCTGAATTTTCATTCCATTAAACTTTTATTTCAAACGATTTTCCCTTTGCTTTGAAGAATAACTCATTTACTCTCTAACATCATATTTATTCATATTTAACTACATTTTTTTTTTCGATAAATACCACGAGATGTCCCTACACCCGAATGGTGGGCCTAATCAGGCACGGACCCAAAAATGTGAAAAAATAGGGAAAAATTAAACGGATTTTTTTATTAAATATTATTTTACTAAGAAAATTGGCTTTAAATCAGCACACCTCTGTTTTTAATCCTGAATTCAGTCCATCTCTATTTTCAATACTGCGTTCGTGTCGGGGTCTAATCCCTACTCGAGGTGTGGCTTGCCATTGGGCACAAAATGTTTCCAACGAGTTTCGAATTACTGTCAATTAGTCACCAAACATAATTGATGATAAATAAATCGATTTTCTTACTTAAAATATGAAAAATTTGATGAAAATTTACACAAAATGATTAATAATAATACTCTACTCCCTTGTCCTCTTCATGCACATTTCTTTGTCAGATTAAATAAATTAAAGCAAAATTAAAGGGGACAACAAAACAGAGAAGTGTATATGAAAAAAGTGAGGTGTAAAGGTCACTTCTATTAATTAAAATGTTGATCATATGGGATATCGATTATTTAAAGTATTTCACAAGAAAATTAGTTGAAATAAATATTTCAAAGAGAAAATTGACAACGAGATATATGTTTAGAAAATAAATTGTCTAAGCATATCTTAAAAAAGAAAAATACATGAGACTTACATTGGTCAGCTGTTATTACTTAGAGGATAATACTTACATCTCACTCCCGGTGACAGCTCTTCGTACCACTATTTCAATATACCGAATAATCTGCATATATATATATATATCATAATCGGAGATGTTTAACTCCTAAATCATCATTTTAAGATCATTTATAATAAAAAAATTAACTAAATTGAAGGTTATTTAACCTTTCATATGTGTAGACTAAATAGATTATTTATTATAAGAATCTTCTTTGCTATTAATACCGTTTAATTGTTCGATCCATATGAATGACTAGATGACCTTAATTTTTTTTTTTCTGCGAAGATGATTTTGAAATAATTATTTAGAAGATGAACAAGTTTTGATTATAATATATATTGATTATTCTCTATATATATATTAAAAGAATAGTATGAGAATGTACTACTGGTATGATATGTAATGACTACAACACAATGTCATACAATATATATAATATTTTTTCAATATAATATGATAAAATATAAAAAATATATCCTTATTTTTCAGCCGAATAACGTAATAGAAGATAGTGGAGCATAATCATTATTCATTAGTCTTTTTTTTTTCTTTCTTTCCAACATTAGAGATACATCGTTTAAAATTGAAAAAATTGAAAGGTAACCGAACCCAGCCAAAGCTCAACACAAAAACAAGATTCAAAACTGCGGCAAAAAAGAAAAATAAATAAAAAGGAAAACAAGATTCAAAATAAAAGAGAGAACGGTGAGAAGAGAACGAAATTTCAAAACGCAAGAGAGAGAAAGTGGGAAGAAATAGAGAGAGATACTCTAGAGAGAGAAAGAGAGCTTCTTCCACAATTCCTCTTTCCTTAGCATTGTTGTCTTCCTACGCCGTTCGATCCATATACCTGCATCCCCAATTCCTTCCTGATAGAAACAACGAGTCGCAAATACAGAAATCGTTCTCATTTCCAACTTCCCAATTTCTAGGGTTTCAATCAGATCCGTCGTCCTCTCGCTCAGATCTTTGATCTGTTGATCTGTAACTTCTGCTAAGATGGAGGCGATTGAGGAGTTGCTGCAACTATCCGACTCGATGCGCCAAGGTGCTGCTGTACTTGCCGACGAAGATGTTGACGAAAACTCGAGCTCCTCTCGCAGAACTTCCACTTTCCTTAACGTCGTCGCTCTCGGCAATGTTGTAAGTCAACCAATCCCCTTTTGGATCGATTCGTTGGGGTTTTGCTCTCGTTGATTTTTCGTTCAATTAGCGAATTTGAATCTGCGGTCGGTGCTTGGATCTTAATTAATGCTTCTGATGTGATGTGGGTTTGTCGGAAACTTTCTCTATTTTTGTCTCAAACTGTTGAATGAGGCAAAACATCGCTCACAAAAGACAAGTTATTGAATCTGAAATCTAAACTGTTAAATGGTGTTCGACAAATTTCATATTTTGAAAATGATCACTAAACACATTAATGGTAAAATGCAACGGCGGTTTTGGGTGATCTGTACCTACTTTGCCTTATAGTTGGGCCATGACTCGCCTATACTTGGTCACCTTCGATTTACTGAAGAAAGTTATACTCGCATTTTTCCCTGCTGCTATGGCTACAGTTTCATTCTAAATATGAAGGATCTGTTTCTTGACTTGTTCTCTTGCCGCGCTTGTGCTTATAGTGTGTCTGGATTTGTGTGCATTTGTAGTGCATTATGCATGTGGTGTGTATATGTTTTGATCCATGGAACATTCTTATCTTGTGGCTTCTTTGGTTATTCTAGACTTCAGTAATTATATGTTTTTAGAAATATAATTAACAACTTGAAGATGAATCTATCTTATGGTGTGTCTGGATTTGTATGCATTTGTTAGTACATTATGTGTTTCGGTGCATATGTATTTTGATCCCATGGATTCACTCTTCTCTTATAGCTTCTTCAGGTATTCTAGAGTTCAATAATCATCTATTCTTCTAAATATGATTAACAACTTGGAGATGAATTCAAATTTGCATAAACTTAAACATGTATTTCTTTTTGTACTTATCCGTACTGGCTAACTGCCTAGAATTCTTGATATATGTTCTTTTCTCATGGTTTTATTGCCAGGGTGCCGGTAAATCAGCAGTTTTGAACAGTTTAATTGGGCATCCTGTTTTGGTAAGTAGGATATACATATGGTTTGTGGTGTACTGGTGCGGGGCAATTTGAAGCTCTATTTTTATTCCAACGTCTATTTTCTCTTCTCATTCCAGCCAACTGGTGAAAATGGTGCTACACGGGCTCCCATTAGCATTGATTTGCAGAGGGATGCTTCTTTGAGCAGCAAATCTATTATACTGCAGATTGATAATAAATCACAGCAAGTTTCTGCAAGTCAGTGACTTCATTTTTTATTCTCTCACTATTCAAGTTCATTTTTTCCTTTTGCTTTCATAGAGATGTCTTTGGTCAACATTAGGGATCCCTTTTGGGTGCTTTGATAGTGTAATTGACCTGATTTTTAGTCTCTGAATGTCCAACATGTGCTGGGCATATATGTGGTGGAATTCTATACTACTTACGATCACATAGTGTAAATCAGAAATACTTAATGATGATGGATTGATACTTAATATATAATAACCATGATAATCTCATTCTTATATTTTTTTCAATTTCAAAAATATTTTGTGCTTTCCATAATTGAATCTGTTCTATAGGTGCTTTACGTCATTCTTTGCAAGGTAGGCTGAGTAATGCCACTGGAAAAAGTCGAGATGAAATTAATTTGAAACTACGGACAAGTACAGGTTAGCTCATTATTGATACCTATAGCTTCCAGTCTCTTTACTCAGTAGTGCTTGGTTGAAATTCTATTGCTACTAACATGATTTATGCTGCAGCCCCACCCCTCAAATTGATTGATTTACCTGGGCTCGATCAACGGATCATGGATGAATCTATGGTGAGTGTTTGTTTTTAGTTCTAGACTGTTAGGTAAGGACTCTGTGGTTTGATTTGTTTGATGTCTCAGTGGCACTCTACTCTCTTCGCTGATTTTTACCTTGGTATGCAAAACGGAAATCGTGAAACTTTGTCCTTTTGTAGATTAGTGAATATGCTGAGCACAATGATTCAATTTTACTCGTTGTGATACCTGCATCCCAAGCACCTGAAGTTGCTTCGTCTCGAGCCCTCAGAGTTGTCAAGGAGTACGACGGAGATGGTAAAAACATTGCTATTTAGTTTGTAAGACCATTTTTCCCGACTTGAGGGAGTGGGTTTCTGAAGTGTTGTTTTCTTGACTCTAATACTTAATCCGCTCCCTCCAATATCCTTCCTCTTCTTCCCCTGTTCCATTTAGTTTTGTAGTGAATGAAAGTGCAATCAAATCTTGATTACAGGTACTAGAACTGTTGGTGTAATTAGTAAAATAGATCACGCTTCTTCAGATCAGAAAGCACTTGCGGCAGTCCAGGCTCTTCTGTTAAATCAGGGTCCAGCAAGAGCATCTGACATTCCGTGGGTTGCTTTAATCGGCCAATCAGTTTCAATAGCTTCTGCACAGTCTGGAGGGTCTGAGGGTTCACTTGAAACAGCATGGAGGGCTGAAAGTGAAAGTTTGAAGTCCATTTTGACTGGAGCCCCTCAAAGTAAACTAGGAAGAATAGCGTTGGTGGATGCTCTTGCGCAGCAGATTCGGAGTCGTATGAAAGTCCGGCTTCCAAACCTCCTTTCTGGGTAATGTTTACTGGATTCCATTTTTCTTTTTTGTTCTATCCTTTTGCATTTCCCAATGGCTTTTGTTTTCCAAAATCAGACGGTGAGTAAAATGCAGTTTGTTGCCTTGGTATCCGATTCCTGAACCCTAACCTCCAAAAAAAAAAAAGGAAGAAAAACCTAGCCCACCTCGAGGCCACCGTTTGCTCCCCTCATTGGCCCCTCGTCTTAGGAGGGAGTCTAGTCATGGACTCATGCCCATATTATGCCTCTTTTTTGTTTGCAGTTTTTTTTCCCTGCTTCTTGATCAGGCTTCTTTTCTTGTTTGTTCCCCCTATTTTTTAAAGCTATATGCATAAGTTTTATGAGTCTTTTATTTTACAGATCCAGCCTTTCCCCGATATTTTGTAGTTTTTATATACTTTTGATTTTATTTTTATTACCTTTAATATTTACGGCATACAAATTCCTCAAAAAATGAAGGAAAATTTTTCATTTCTAAGTTCTGCTCACACTACACTTTGCCAATGATACTAAAGGTATTTGTAAGAACACATCTCAGGATTTGGAAGTTTTCTGACAAACTGTTTGTTTCTGTTGTATCCCAGTTAGTTGGTCCTTTCTAATGATATCTTCTTTTATTTATCCAGGTTACAAGGGAAGTCTCAGATCGTTCAGGATGAGTTGGTAAAGCTTGGTGCGTCAATGGTGCAGAGTTCGGAGGGTACCCGATCTCTAGCCTTGGAGCTTTGCCGTGAATTTGAGGATAAGTTCCTGCAGCACATTACATCTGGTGAGGTGAGTTCTTTTAGTTAAATAGTCATTCTTGTGTGTGGTGAGTTCTGTTTTTATACAAGTTTCTGTTTCATTATTGATAAATGCCAATACAAGACATGGAGTAATTATAAGAAAGGAAAAGGTGGCAGAAAGACAGAATCCCTCCCAAAAAGGCAATGCTCCTTAAAAGTGGATGCATATTTATTTTAGAATTTCAGAAATACGAGACCTTCTAATTGATCAAACTTAGCAATCATTCAATTGATACAATGTCATGCTGGATCCCTGCCATTGAGAGAGGGACTGCATCTCTTCTTTAATTGGCCTTTTTAATCAGGTGGGATTTGAAGGTCCTCTTCATGTCCTTACCAAGGTTATATGTTATTCCATTGCATGCTTTTTATCAATTCTCATCCTATTTATTTTATGAATTATAATGGATCATCATTGCCATAGCTTCAATTTTATATTGTGGTTAAAGGGTTGAGTTGTTTATACTGTATGTGATTCCTCTGATGTTCACAATTTTGAGGTTAATTGAATCTTTTTTGGGTTAAGTACGATTAGTTTCCTAGGATGAGATATGGTGTTGCAGGATTGGGTAATTGTTATGAAGTTTGTTAAACTTTTAGCTCATATGGTATTATACATTTCACTGCAGGGTTCTGGTTGGAAAATCGTTGCAAGTTTTGAAGGAAACTTTCCAAATAGAATAAAACAACTGCCATTAGACCGACATTTTGATATCAATAATGTGAAGAGGGTATGTTTTGTCTATGCCTTGTTGCCTTACACCCTAGTTTAAAAATTCTCATAACCTCTCATGCCATTTTGCTATTATTTCTATCAGATTGTGTTGGAAGCAGATGGTTATCAACCCTATCTCATATCCCCTGAAAAGGGTTTGAGATCTTTAATAAAAGGTGTCTTAGAGCTTGCAAAGGAACCGTCACGTCTTTGTGTGGATGAGGTAACCCTAGCTATGTCTTGCTTTGTTTTACACAAGTTGAATTTCTTGTACGTTAGTTTCAAGTCTACAGAAAAAAAGAGTGGGCATAGAGCCCCAAGAGAATATTTACTGTTTCAACATTCATTTGTAAGATTGGTAGAACAAGTTTAACCACTCTTGAGTTAGCCCGATGCTTTTCTTTCCATTTAGTTTCAAGTAGAAGATTTGCAATCTTAGGGGCCTTGGCCCTTTCAAAATCATCCATTTACTGCTTTGCTGTCATTGTATGAATAATTTTATGCCAAGTCTCAAGTAGATGATTTGTAAGGAACCCCTGGTTGATTGATTAAATAGGTGCACCGTGTCCTGGTTGATATAGTTTCTGCTGCTGCAAATGCTACACCTGGTCTTGGAAGATACCCTCCATTCAAGAGGGAGGTATGGCTCCTTATTGTGTTGGGCTTGTATAGTTTTTATATTTTTACACAATGCCTAAATGTTTGTCTACTTAACATCTAGGTTGTGGCCATTGCAAGTGCTGCATTAGATGCATTTAAAACGGAAGCAAAGAAAATGGTGGTTGCACTGGTAGATATGGAGCGTGCTTTCGTGCCTCCCCAACACTTCATTCGCTTAGTGCAAAGGAGGTAGTCTCTAGTTTTGTTTGATCTCATACAAAATGTTGTAGTCCATCAATTTAATTTCAGTGTTATCACTTGTTTAGTAGTGGTTTAGTAGTTTTTAGGATGTTTGGAATAATGCTTAATTGGCCATGCCATTGTAATATGGCTTTTGAGGTTCAGATGATGTGTGCAATTCATGAATGAGTCGTGCCCATGTGCTTTTATAGTAAATGGTTTACTTTTGGGTCATTGTTCTGATGTATGTATGCAAATTGTTATCATCTACTAATCCTTGGTCTATTACAGGATGGAGAGACAGCGTAGAGAGGAGGAAGTGAAAACTCGTTCCTCGAAGAAAGGCCAAGAGGCAGAGCAATCAATATTGAACCGGGTATGGAACTGGCTCTTTGTAGTTACGTAAACCACAAGTAATGAAAAATTATATATTAAGTGGACACATGAATTTCTTATATACATAGAGTGCTAATTATATTTTCCCTGAATTATCTAAGGTGCTTGTTTGTAACTTCTTTTTCTTCCTTTTTAGGCATCTAGTCCTCAAACAGGTCAGCAAACTGGTGGAAGCATGAAATCAATGAAGGACAAGGACAAATCTGGTAAAGAAGAGAAAGAAGTGCAGGAGGCATCGGGTTTAAAGACAGCAGGTCCCGAAGGGGAAATAACAGCAGGTTTGGCCACAACTCTTTGCACCTTAAGGAACATGGATTATGGGAAGATGATAAATTCTATACAATTTATTTGTGGAAAACTGATACCCTACTGCTACTATATTTCCCTGATGAAAACATTGAATTTTCCTGACCAAGTGCTCTTTTAGTGGTATTACATACATACGTATAGTATTATATACATATATACATGTATGCATATCTTATTCCTTTAGTGAAACACCAGTAGACCACCGTGTGGGATGTTATGTTAAAACAATTTTTGTAATTTAATAACTACCTCCGGAAAGTTCTCGGGAGGCAATTTGTCTTTTCTGGGTATGTAGGATATGCATTGTTCTCAAATTAGCATATGCTTAAGCAATATTTAGAAGTAGAGAAATTACGTTGGATGGCATAATTTGTGCAACTATGCATCAACATTCACTTTAGAAACCCTATGCCACTCACTAAAACTTCTCACCTTAGTTAGGAAATGTGGAAACATGCATACCAGGTATTTTATGCTCTAGTCCAAATCCTCCCTCCCCCAATTCTTAACTAATACAAAT